>JASCZI010091307.1:0-30768 GCA_036250425.1 Stylosanthes scabra | reverse complement strand
ATGATCATGAGAATGATATTAGAAGTGTCAAGTTTAAAAGAAAAGAAGTTGATAAAAGAAATGAGAATTTAGAAGTGATTTTGCACCTTAGAACATGCTTAAATCCTCTTGGATTTCCTGAAGTTGGGCTGCGGTTTTAGGCTGCATTTTTTCAATTTCTTTGAGTGTATAAACAATTGTTTAAGTGTGTAAAGTATGGTAAAGAAAATGCAGCTGAAAACTTGGTAAATATAGACCTTAGTGGCCAAAATTTTCAAGGCTAATTTGGGGATTTTAGCCTCAAATTTCACTCTCAAATTTCACTTTCAAATTTTGGACAGCATCATGGTGAATTTTTGAAAATAAGATTGTCTCAATTTCAGATTTTCTTGGGTTAAAATCATGCTAGAAAAGTGGTTAAGTTTGATAGGTTTAGGCAAAAAGATCAAACAATAAGTCATTGTCCATAATGACCATGACTTGAGACAATTGGCTTGAATTTAATTTGCTAAACGTTTTGAGGTATCTTGAGATGATTTAGAATTGTTTTTAGGCTGAATATTTACTAGCTTTAGTAAAAAAAAAAAAAAAAATTGGAGATTAAAAAGATAAAGGTAATTAGTGAAATCTTCGGTTAACCGTATCCGGTTCAATAAATAAAATAATTATTGAAACTAAGTAACTTTATAAATCTCAATACATTATATAGTTTAAATATGTATATCCAAGCTTAGATAAAAGTTTGGTGATGATCGGATGAGAATTTCATCAAAAACCGAGCATTTTCGATTAAACCGACGTATATCGCGACGGTAGAAACGAACAGCTAAACCGACTAGATTAGACCAAGTAAATTATCAATATAATCTACCTTTTCATTATTTCTACTATCTAGGGATAAAATGCTATCCATAAAGACCAGCTTCGAGTTTTTTCGAGAACCGGGCCTCCAGGGGCATTTTGGTAAATTTTCGGAGAAAAAGCATCACTGAAAAAGTGTCGCCGAAGAAATTTTTATTTTTGCTTTAGGTTCACCTTATTGAATAAGAAAACTCTTCTGTTGGCAACTTTTGAATATTTTTTCTCAGTAAACTCTGTAGAATTTATTTTCTGTTGAAAACGAAATTTCACACCAAGCATCCATGACTTCTTCGCACTGAAACGGAAATAACTTAAGTTATCGAGCTCCAAATGATATAGTTTCAGTTGCGCTGGAAAGATAAAATGGGGATTTTACAATGTACAACAAATTAGTATAAGTATTTGTAAAATATTTAAATATTTTATAGAATAATAATAACTATGATAAAATAATTATGATATATTGTTGCAATTTTGTATTCTATTTTTAACATGATAATTAATTATACTTCGAAGCTATCATATCTATACATACATATTGTCAATTCTATTCTCCAACAAAGATAACATTTCCTGTAATCACAATAAATAGAATAGTGATACTTGCTGATATTTAATATTAAGATATTTTTGTAATCATTTGATGCCTTTGATTTATAATAAATGGAACAGAACTCTTCCTAATAATAAAAGAACCGCATTGTAATTTATAATCACAGTTATTCTATGGACAACTTATATCACCTTCCAAAACCCATTTGTCAGAAGCTCTACACTTTGCATGTCAACTCTAAATTAGAAAATGTAAATTACTTTAATTTCACAAAAATATATAAAATTACGTATCTCTATATTAAAAATAACTACTTTTCACTTTGAATATGTAAAAAATCGTCCAAAGAATTTTATTTACTAATTGTGCAAAATTTTATATTATGAAGATATCAAAGTTAAATTAACTTTAATAGAAAAGATGTATATGTTTTAGTATACTAATGATAGCAATTTACACTTATGATCTCTAGCTATCCTGGTAGATGAGATATAATATTTCACCAATTTTAAATTTTAAAAAAAAAAATCCAATTAAAGTGTCGCAATTTTATCTTTTTAATTTATTATTTTTTTTTGGGGTGATATCTTCTTTTATTCTTTGTTCAATTTGCTGCGTGTTCAAAGATACTGCAGTTCCAAGTTTCACGCCATGGGGGCACTAAAGACAAGTCATTATCCACAATTTTCTCCATTCTCACATGACAGAATCAAAATGATTGCGAATTTTGCCACCACATAGATTTCATTTCATATTTTTCCTTTGACAGAAACAGTTAGCCCCCCTCCCCCTCTTTTTCTATTTTTTAATTTTTTTTAAAAAAAGAAAGAAAAGAGAATTTCAAACTTTTGGTGAGTAAGGATCAATTAAAAGTGCTTTTTTGTTAAAAAACATTGACCTTGAGATTTTAATATTTGATGCATATTTTAAATAAAGCTAGCTAATGGCAAAATTTATTTTTGTTGCGGCCATTTAATATGATGACCAAAATAATGGTCATTCAAGATATTGCTTAATTTGATATCTAAAACTCCAATCGCCGAGCAAAATACTTTTTAACTTTTTAAAAGGATCGAATTGGTCGATGAATTTGCAAATTGTAAAAATTTTTTTGTCTTTAGGTCAACTAATGTTAACATAGTGCTAACATTCCTAGTAACAAAGTAATATGGTGAAGATTTAAGTAGGTGTCTCGATTTAGTTCATTTGAGATATTTTATACACATTATTTTAGTTAACAAATTTATGATATCTATATAATCATATTGAAATTTTAGTCATGTTATTTTATTATTAAGGATGTCATGTTAATATTTTAACGATTTATATTAATATTATATTAACTATAGTTAAATTAAAAATAAAAAATTCACAATTTGTAAATTCAAAGTTTAATTTAGTCATTTTTAAAAGTCAAAAACTATTTCAATAATGTGCATTAGAAATTTTAGGGTTCAAATTATGCATGTGAATTGTGCATTGAAGATACCTAATTCAACATGCATACTTGCAACTTGCAACTTCCAATGTAGACAAAATTATAGTTGATAGCCTTAGAAAAATAATAGAAGGTATGCGTATTTTTGCATGAGCATATATAATCTACATTCTATGCACACTTCTGCTTCTGCTGATTGATAAAGTAACATTCAGGGTTATTTACAGATTATTTATTTATTTACATATATAAATGTCTACAATTAGATTTAGATATATACATATAAGTTAAGAAATAAGTAGAAATATGTTATTGTTAGATTTATCAAATTGATTGTACAAATTTATCCTTATTAATTATTCTTTCTCATATTGAACATTTTCCAATTACTCTCTCTTTCTTTTCTTCTCCTTTATTGATTATGCAATATGTTACTTTTTAGTTTTTTTTTGGAGACTTGGTGTATCTCCTTGCTTGCTTTTTTTTACTATTCATGTGATCCACAATATAATTATGTTGTGTAATTCTTCAAAACTAACAAACCCATAACAAAGTCTTGTCCCACTAGGTGGGGTCGGCTACATGGATTAAACGACGCCATTGAGCTCTATCATGTATTATGTCACCGTTTACATGTAGATCTCGTTTGACCACCTCGTGAATGGTCTTCTTAATTAGGTCTTCCTCTTCCTTTCACCCCTTGTCCACCTTCCATCTCATTCACCCTCTGTCGGTCTTCTTCCCATATGTACAAACCATCTTAGACGCGATTCTACCGTCTTTTCAATAATAGGTGCAACTCTAATTCTCTCTCTTATATCTTTGTTCCTTATGTTATCTAATCGCGTATGATCACTCATCCATCGCAACATCTTCATCTCTGCCACATTTAGCTTATGTTTGTGCTCCATTTTGGCCGCCTAACACTCTGTACCATAGAGCATAGCCGGTCTGATAGCAGTGCGGTAAAATTTACTTTAAATTTTAAAAGTATTTTTTTATCACATATAAAACCAGATGCACTCGGCCATTTCGACCAATCTGCTTGGATCTTATGATTTACATTCTCTTCAATTTCTCCATTATCCTATATAATGCACCTAAGATACTTAAAACTTCTAACTTTTCGTAGGATGTTTTCTCTAATCTTCACCTCTATATTAGAGTTTTCCCTTTGACGGCCAAACTTTCATTGCATATATTCCATCTTGCTACGGCTTATGCGCAAACCACACACTTCTAAAGTTTCTTTCCATAAATCCAACTTCTTATTTAAGTCTTCCCTTGACTCTCCCATAAGGACGATATCATCGGCAAAAAAGTATGCACCATGGCACAGGTTTTTGGATATGCTCTGTGAGCACTTCTAAGACTAATGTGAAAAAGTAAGGACTTAAGATGATCCTTGGTGTAATCCTATACCAATAGGAAATTCCTCTGTCACACCACATTGAGTCTTCACACTAGTTGTAGCCCGGTCATACATGTCTTTAATTGCATGATTATATGCGATCCTTACTCTCTTTTTTTCCAACACCTTCCATCAGACATCCCTTGGTACCCTATCGTACGCTTTTTCCAAATCAATAAACACCATATGTAGATCCCTTTTATTACTACGATACCTCTTCATCATCCTTCTTAACAGGTATGTAACCTCAGTGATAGATCAACCTGGCATAAAATCAAATTGGTTCTCCGATACTTGTGTCTTTTGTCTCAACCTTCGTTCTATCACCCTTTCCCATAACTTCATGGTATGACTCATGAGCTTGATCCTTCTATAGCTTCCGCAACACTGTATATCCCCCTTATTCTTGTAGATAGGTACTAAGGTGCTCTTTCTCTACTCCTCTGGCATTTTTCTTTTACCTTAAAATCTCATTAAAAAGCTTGGTTAACCAACTGATGCCTTTCTCTCCAAAATCCTTTCAAGCTTCAATCAGAATATTGTCTGGTCATACTGCCCTGCCATTTTTCATCTGCTTTAGGGCCTCTTTTACCTCGAAGGCTCGAATCCTTCAATAGTAGTCGAAGTTTTGCTCTTTTTCCTTCATACCTAATCGACCAAGGCTCGGAAGAGTAGTATGTCGTTCATTAAATAACTCATAGAAGTAGCTCTTCCAACTTTCATTGATCTTCTCATCTTGAGCCAAAACCTCTCCATCTTTATCCCTTATGCACTTAACCTGATCCAAGTCTCTCATTCTTCTTTCCCGACTCTTTGCGATTCTATATATAACTTTTTCTCCTTCCTTCATGCCTAAAGACTGATAGAGACCCTCGTATGCTGTTGTCCTTGCTACGTTTACGGCCACTTTTGTCTCTTTCTTAGTTGTTTTATATTTTTCCCATTACCTGTATTGCGGCACAAAGACCATTCTTTAAAGTATTCCATTTTTGCCTTTATCTTTTCTTGTACATTGGCATTCCACCACCATGATTCCTTGTCTCTTGGTCCGATTCCTCTAGATTCCCCAAAATTTTCTTTAGCGGTTCTTCTAATAACTTTTTTTCCATTTCCCTCCACATATCCTCCGCACTTCCACCCCCTTCCCACTTTGCCTCTTCTTCTACCTTTCTTATGAAGTTTTGTTGTTCCTCGCCTTTCATCCGCCACCACCGTGTCCTTGGGTTCTTCGTATGATGTCTTTTCCTCAACTTTTTTCTTAACACGAAAATCCATGACGAGCATCCTATGTTGTGTTGTTAACCTTTCTCCCGGAATAATTTTACAATTAATGCAAAATTTTCGGTCGACTCTCCTCAGCAGGAAGAAGTCAATTTGAGAGCTTGTCATACCACTCTTATAGGTTATAAGATGTTCGTCACTCTTTTTAAAACATGTATTTGTGATGAGAAGGTCAAAAGTGGAGGAAAAGTCCAAAATAGTTACCTTCGGCATTGACCGCCCCAAAACCATGTCCTCCATGTATACTCTCATACTCAGTCATTTCTTTTCGAACATGACCATTTAGATCTCCTCCTAATAAAATCTTATCTCCAAAAAATATGTCTCGGACCAAACTCTCTAAATCCTCCCAAAACCTTATCTTGTGTTGTTCGTCCGAACCCACTTGCAGTGCATAGGCGCTAATCACATGAAAAGTACCTCCTTCCACTACAAGTTTGATAGAGATGATCCGATCACCCATCCTCTTGACATCCACTACGTCCTTCTTCCACTGCTTATCTACGATAATACCTACCACATTCCTATTATTCACCTTTCCTGTATACCAAAGTTTGAACCCGGACGTATCCATTCCATAGTCTTCGCACCGATCCATTTTGTTTCTTGTAAGCACATGATGTTAATTTTCCTCCTTATCATGGTATCCACTACCTCCATGGATTTTCCTGTTAGAGTGCCTATGTTCCATGTCCCAAATCTCAGCTTTCTGTTACTCCGACCTTTACCTTTACCTTTTCCTTTGTGAACTAGCTTATTTACCCTTGTCTGTTTACTAAAATGCGGGAACCCTTGCTCATTTAGCACTACATCCGGGCACCGATGCAGCGGCCCTTACTCATTTGACACTGTACTCGAGCCATACAATGCGTTGCTTCTGGGCAACGACCTAGCTTTAGTGCAATAACGTTTTTGATCCATGTCATGAAGATTTGACTTAGTTTTTATGTTGACTGTCGAAGGCCTAACACAAGCCTCTTCCTTTATCTGGGCTTGGGAGCGGCTATGTACTGCAGGTGTAACATAGGCGGAGTTGTAATTCTGAAAACTATTTATTTTTTTTTAAATTAAACATGAATTTAGGATTGCATTAGTACTTAAACTTAAAATATAATTTTTTCTTAAAGTATCTCCCAATTTACTACCTACACAAGTCAAAATTCAAATTTTCGATAGTTATTTAATGTGATGAGTGAGTAGACTCTACCAATTCAAATTGACTTAGATGTAATTTAACGTAGAGAGAGGAACTAATGAAGAGGATGAAGAGACATAAATGTGTGGTTGATGAGTGCACCGTGGATCGTATATTCGTATCAACATAATGCATGCTACATAGGGGAAGCGCAATAAAAGTTATGTCTTTTTTTATTAATGTTGGTTGTTTTCATATAAATATTTATTTTTTAAATTTATTATTGAATTTAATCTTGATATACTGTCATTGTAAAGATATTTTTTAATTCATTCAATTATATAATGCTATATCATAAAAAATAATTTCACTTTCCATTGATTCCATTATTTATAAATTATAATAAAATATTTTACATTATTAATTTATCAAAATTAAACTATTTAATATTTAAATTTATTTATTTTATATTTTAAGGACATGTTAACGTTATAAATTTGATATTTTATTAAAAATACATAAATTTAAGTTTTCAAAACATTTTTTGCATTCATTAAAAAATTTAAAATCTTTTACTAATGATAAATTTATAATGTGTCGTAAGGACACATTGTTAGATAAATCCTTATTATTTTGATTGTATATGTATGTCTTTTATTATAATAATAATTCTACGTGAATAAGTGATTTTGGCCAATCAAGTGCAATCAAGTGATTTATTTTTATGCTAAATAGAAGATAATTTTGATGTCAAATAAAACTTTATTTAGGCACACTTTTTATACTATTTGACACCAAAATAATATTCTATTTAGCATAAAAATAAATCACTTAGTTGCACTTGATTGACCAAAATCACTTGTTCAAATAGCATTACCCTTATATATTGAATGTTTTATTCCTTATTTAGTTTGATCTATTTAAAAAATTTGACCTGGTTTAAAATTTATTTAAGATCCTATTAAAAATTGAATAAAAATAATAAATATTTTTAATTATAATCAAATAAAATTTCACAACATAAAAAAAATTTACGTTGCAATCTTTAAAAATGTATTTATTTAGATTAATGACTTTTTTTCATGGTGGTTAAAAGATAAAAAAAAAGTTTAATGATAAAATATATAATTTTTATTTAAAATTTATTATAACCTATCTCACCAAAATATTACTAGATGTGGCTGACAAAAAAGATAACAAGCATGTGTATTACTATTTAGGTGGTTAGGACTTCGATGCACCTCTGCATGTATGATCATCCCATAGATGTAAAATATAAACAACAGGAGATTTCTGGCTATTGATTACATTGATGTAGTGATTGGTGATTTTTTATTTATTATTTTTTGTAATTTGCTTTATTGTGCTATAATTTTGAATCCTCCTTGTATTCTTAATGGTAATGTCGAAGGAAATTTGACAAGACTTTTACCAACTCCCCAATTAAATTGAAACTCTTGAACTATCGAAAAAAAATCCCATAGATACAGTCCTCTTAATTAACTTCATGCTTATTCCACTTCATTGCAGTAGGCACCATTTAATAAATTTTTTTTTTTTGGTTTACAAACGGGGCTTAAGCCCAAGACAGAAAAGAAAACTACTCCCTAACACAACGAGGCAATGAAACCCCACGACCATCATCTCTCAGAATCCTAGTAACCTCCGTCAGAGGGTTATCCCAGAAATGGAAACCTGGGTTTAGGCCTAAACTCTTTCTAGCAAGACAATCTGCTGATCGATTGCCCTCTCTGAAGATATTACAAAAAGTCTGAGACCAATTCTTAGCTTTCCATCTGCTAATTTCTCGAATGAGGGGATTTGGGTGGATTTCCAGATTTCTGTCACTATTGATAAGCTCAATAGCCGATTTTGAGTCGCTCTCTACTCTAACTCTTCTTAATCCCAAGGTCCAGGCCAGCTGGAGTCCCTGGTTAATTCCCCAAAGCTCTGCACCAAACGTCGAGCAAGAACCAATGTTGAAAGAGAAACTGCCTATCCACTTGCCTTCATTGTTTCTCAAAAGGCCACCACAACCCGCAGAATTGTTCGTTCCCTGGGAAGTGCCATCAGTGTTGAGAGTTGTCCAATCTTGAGGGGGAGGACTCCACCTTATGAATATTTCATTTGTAGCTCTAGTGAAATTTAATTTCTTCCTTTTCTCGAAAGCCTCTTTACTTTCCCTGACATATTTAAGCACCTCTATGTGAGGGTGAGGAGGCCATTGGTAATTAGCATCATGGATTTCTCTATTCTTCCATCCCCAGATTTTCCAGCAGGCAAAGAAGAAGACATCCTTCCACACCGTAGACCCAATAGGATTGAACGAGTTCTGGATGTTCTTACGAAGCCAATTGTCTAAGGTGAGTCCAAAAAACTCTTGTTGCAAATTTAAATTGGCTAATTGTCTCCACATGCTCAAAGCCCTGGGACAATCCCTTAAGACATGAATAAGATCCTCTGTTTGGTTGTTGCAGAAATGGCAAGAACTCTGGCTACCAAAAATTCTTGCTTTTCTGGCATTAGTGAGAATACGGTTGTGGAGAGATTTCCACATGAAAATCTTCACTTTCTGAGGGCCTTGCCATTTCCAAATGCGGCTCCAATCATTGGTGGTTGATTTAGCCCAGCTTGCCAGAGCTTTATAGGTTGAGGCAATGGAGAAGTCTCCATCTTCCGAATTGCACCAACCAATTCTGTCATCTCCGTGCTCCTCTTGGGGAGGAGGAATTGCTTGAATCCTCTGAGCTACATCTTCTGGCAGGTAATAGTTAATCTTCTCCATATCCCAGTTCCCTTCGAATGTTATCCAATTATTAACAGTGCTCTCAATGTCTATGGTGGTGTTTTGTTGAATAAAGGATGTAAGAGCTTCAGTATCTCCAATCCATTTGTCTGTCCAGAAGCGAGTCCCCCTCCCATTGCCAATGTGGTGATGGTTTGAGCTTGGAAGGTTGGCCACAAACGCACCAAATCTTTCCACATGTCAGAGTCTGTTCCCTTTAGAATAGGATTAAAATTGCTAGTGTTTCCATTGCAATACTTCCTGTAGATAACTTGCGCCCAGAGAGTATTAGGATTAGTTCTTAGCTGCCAAAGGATTTTTAGGAGAAAGGCATCATTCATTAGCTTTAGGTTTCTGAACCCCATGCCACCTTCATACTTTGGACTGCACAAAGTTTTCCAATTGATCTCGTGAATTTTCCTACCATTTTCATCATCCCCCCATATGAAACTTCTTTGACTCTTTTCGATTTCATTGCAAATAGATATGGGGATTCTGCCATGTTGCATTTCAAAATTGGCAATAGGGCTTATAACAGATTGGGCAAGTGTTATCCTGCCAGCAAGAGATAAGCATTTGCTTTTCCAACCATTCAGCTTGTTTTTGACTCTGTCTATCACAGATTTAAAATTTTCTCTACTTCTCTTCTTGTTGGTTATCATGGCTCCAAGGTATCTTCCCAGCTCCTTGTTTTCTTTGAAATCGGAGAGTCTAGCAATAGAGAGCCTAGTCTGTTCTGGAGTGTTTCTCGAGAAAACTATAGAGGATTTGGTAGAATTGATTTTCAGTCCTGCAGCTTTGCAGAAATTGCTGATAACTCTATTCACAGCGTCCATTTGTTGGGTAGAGGCTTCTGCAAAGAGCAATAAGTCATCCGCGAACATTAGATGTAATATGTTGAGTCTATTGTCTCTGTTTCTCCCTAAGCCAAAGGGAATCCAATTGCCTTCTCTAACTTCTTGCTCTATGAATTAGGAGAGTTTGTCCATGCAAATGACAAAGAGGTAGGGGAATAGGGGGTCCCCCTGTCTGATACCTCTAGTTGGATTGAAGTTGTCGGTTTTGTTGCCATTCCAAAGAATATTAAAAGAAACCGTTCAAACCCCTTCCATGATGGCATTCTTGAACTTGGTAGGGAACTTTAGGTCAATGAGTCTTGATTCCAAAAAATTCCAATTGATTCGATCATAAGCTTTTTCGAAATCAATTTTTATGGCCATAAAGCTTTTCTTTCCTTTTATCCACTTCATGGAATGCATTATTTCTTTGGCAATGAAGATGTTATCTTGTATTTTCCTCCTTGGGATAAAGCTAGACTGGTGAGGGCTGATTCTGGCATCCAAGTGAGGTTTAAGGCGCTGAGCCAAAATCTTAGACATGATTTTGTAGCGAACGTTGCATAATGAAATAGGCCTGAATTGGGTGACGAATTCAGGGTGTTGGATCTTCGGAATTAGGGCAATGAGGGTAGAGTTTGAGAGCTTGATTTCTTCCGATTTTTGCCAACAAAGTCTGATGTAGTCCACGAGGTTTTCTTTTAAAGTTTCCCAATTGTTCTTGTAGAAAACTGCAGGGAATCCATCTTCACCCGGAGCTTTTAGAGAACCAATGCTGAAAATAGCATTTTTTATCTCTGAAATTGTAGGGAAGGCTTCCATATTTCTGCAATCAATGCTAGAAAAATCAGCATAGTTCACATTATCAATAGAGAGGGGAATGGTAATTACCTCTTCTTGGTATAGATCCTTGTAATAGTCTGTGACGTGCTTTTTTAGTTGCTCTTCCTCTTCAATCCAAATGCCAGTGTTGTCTCTAAGCTTCAAGATTTTATTCCTTCTCCTTCTAATAATAGTTTTAGTATGGCAGAATTTTGTGTTCCTGCCCTGAATTTTTGCATCTAGAAAGCTTCCTCTTTATCAAGGATATCATCCAACTCCTTGCTAAGAGATTTCTCCAAATCCTCCAGAAATAGATTTCTCCCATAGCTGTATCTTTTTTGAATACCATTCAATCTATTTAGAAGTCTTCTTTTATTTTTGAAGATATTTCCAAAGCAGTCTTTATTCCACTTTTGCAGTTCCTCTTGGAATTTTTTTAGATTGTTGGATAGCATTTGGTTATTATCCCAGCTGTTTTGAAGAAGAGGGTGGAAACCAAGGTGATAATTCCACATTATTTCAAATCTAAAAGGTCTATCGCCCCTTCTGTGTGGGAATGAATCATCAGAGATTAAAAGGGGGTGGTGATCAGAATTAACTCTAGGAAGAACCGAGACAATAGCCTCTGGAATTTAGTTCTCCAAATGTGATTTGAGAGAGCTCTGTCAAGTCTTTTAAAGACTCTGTCATAGCCCTCCCGAATAGGACCTCTCCAAGTAAATCTGGAACCCACAAAGCCTAGATCAATAAGACCATTGCTATTGATCCAGGTATTGAAAGTTCTACTAGTTCCACTATCATTTGGGCTTCCACCCTTTTTTTCCGAGTTATCTTTTATTTCATTAAAATCCCCCGTTAGGAATTCATGTTTCTGGCAATGTTACTGAGCAAAGGCCATATAGACCTTCTAATTGGGGGGTTGAGGACTAGCATATATAACTGTTAGGAACCAAAAATCCCCATTAGGAAACTCAATTTTGGTATGAATAAACTGGATGTTAGATTCCATGACAGTAATTTTGAAATTATTGCCATTCCAACCAAGGCACCATTTAATAAATAAGCAAAGGAAAAAAAATCATAAGAGGTTAAATATTTTGTTGGGCCCATGTGCTTAACTGGTTTCCAGCTTGTTTAGAAAAAGAATGTATTGTCTTTGATACAAAACCCCAACTACAAAACCCAACCCCTCCTTCACTCTCACTACCACACTGACTCACTCATAAACACATCATTTTCATTCCCCCCAAAAACAACACAAACATTCTGGGAAAAAAAATGGCAAGATCACAACAGAGATACCGAGGTGTGAGACAAAGGCATTGGGGTTCTTGGGTCTCTGAAATTCGCCACCCCATTTTGTAAGTGCACCTTTGTTTTTAACTTCCATAATATCCCATGCACTTCTAAATTCCAAATTTTATTGCTTCATAGTTTAAGTAACATGTCTCTTTCAAGAAAAAAATATAAAAAATTATAAAGTTGAAAAACTCTAGAAATTTTACTAATAATAACCTTAACATGTATTCCAAAGATATTCTTAAGTAAACACTCGTTTTTATAGTCCTAATTTTTTTTTATCAATTAACACCAAATTAGTTGAATACAAATAAATTTTTCTATTTTTTTTAGTAGTATTTAAGTTAGGATTTTCGGAACTAAGAAAAACTTGAAATCAGTTCATCCAAGTAAAAAAAAATTTCTTCTTTAGAAGGAAATTAAACTAAAACTAAAAGAACAAAATTTGTTATTAATGATTAATTTGCAGGAAGACAAGGATATGGCTTGGAACATTTGAAACAGCAGAGGATGCTGCTAGAGCCTATGATGAAGCAGCTAGGCTTATGTGTGGTGCAAGAGCAAGAACTAATTTCCCTTTCATCCCTAACAACAACAACAACAATGTCTCTCAATCTTCTTCTTCTTCAAAGCTTCTCTCAGCAACTTTGATTGCAAAATTGCACAGGTGCTACATGGCTTCTATGCAGTTATTAGCCAGGCAATCTTCTTCACAACAAGACCCTCAAAGGGTAATAGTGCCCATTAATGATAATCATAATAATAATAGCACTGATAATAATAATAACTATTCCAAAGTGATCAAAATGAGTGAAAAGGGTGATTCAATTGTGTCATCAAGAAAGAGAACACATGATGATGAGGAAGAGGTGGTGAAACAAGAAGAATCAGAGGCCAATTGGGTTGTCAAGAAAGTTAAGGGTATGGACCAAATTGGTCCACACTTCAAGCCACTTGAAGAAGATCACATTGACCAAATGATTGAGGAGCTTCTTCATTATGGCTCTATTGAACTTTGTTCTGTTTTTCCTTACCAACAACCTATTTAATTTAGTTATATTTTTGTATTTATTTTTATCTCGTATATTTAAGAAACCTATTTTATATTTCATTCAGTTATATAAAAAAAGTTTATTAAATTAATATACGAGATAAAATAAGTACATGAAAATATTTTTATCGGATAAGGGAAATAAGTACGATTCACATTCTTATAGGCAATGTTTTTATAATTATCTAGATAATTTAAAATTTTCCCAAAATCTTCCCAACATTATTCCAAGCTAGAATGCTTAGTTTAGTTCCTTCCTATAGTCTCAAATCTTGTATTCCATTCCATGTGATCCATTTGACAATGTGGTTATGTATAGCCAAATCATGTTGCATTATGTGAAATTGTTTATGTTTTCTCTTGTCTTGTGTTTCTATGTGATCATGACATCTTCAATTTTTTTTTCTTTTCATCTTCAATTTGTTTAAGTAGGGACTAAGGAGCATTTGTTTGTCAAAGGGGCACGAGTTTTTAGAAAACTTGCCCTACCCTTTATGTCAAAGATTGTAGAATTTTATGCCCTGAAATCTCTCTTGATGATTCTGACACAAGTGTTTGTTTTTCTTAGTCCTTATAGTTGATGAATCATGAATGAGTGTCTTTATAATATTTTAACATGTACATATAAGAAATCTGTTAAAGTAAAATTTTTTTTAATACTTTAAACAAACTCTCAACCCTAATTGAAAGAGAAAAGTGTACATCCAACAAAATACAACTCATAATTAACTAATTAAACAAAATTAAGAAGTCTCGCAAACACATGAAAAAAAGCACTGTGCTTAATATATATAACAATTTTATTAGCACATCAAAATCAGTCACTAAAATCAGTCACCAATATATAATATATATTAAAGAGTTATATTAGGTGTATACTAAAATCAGTCACCAAGTATAATACTCATTAAAATATAAAAATACATGTATAATTTAACTTATTTTTAGTATATATTTTGTATTAATACATATTATATATTGATGGCTGATTTTAGTGGCTGATTTTGGTGTACAAATAGAATTGTTCCATATTAAAATATAAAATACACACTAAAAATTAGTTAAACTATACTTATATTTTGTATTTCATTATGTATTATACATGGTGACTGATTTTAATAGCTAATTTTAACATGCACCTAAAATAACGCTAATATATTATACTAAAATAAAAGTAAATTTTTTAAAAGAAATATAACTATATTATATTGAAACAGAAAAAAAAAAAGACATTATTATACAAAATATATATATATATATATATATATATATATAAAAGGATGGATATATATAAAAAGATGGATAATCTTGCACCAATATAAGTAATTTTTTACTTACACTGTTAATAATAATCAACAAATTCATATAATCTAAAGGATATTAATGTCTTATTGAAAAATAAAATCTCCACTTTTAATTCAATATAAATCTAGTGACTATTAATGAGAACGCTCTGATCTGATAGTAATAGCGATGCTAACTTAGAAGTTGAGTCTCTTCACACAAATACATACATTTTAAATTTTTAATTATCCAATTAAGAGTAAAGTACAAAAAATATCATAAAAGATTAGAACACATACGTATTTAAATAAAGAGGATTTGAAACTAATATGTGACTATAAAAGAATGTCTCTGTTAGTTAAATCTAACTAAATATTTACGATACATATGAAATCATTTACTAATGACATAATTTTTATGATCAGATTTATCAGTATTTTAATATTTAATATTCAATTTTAGTATTTTAGTTTCCAATTAATTAAAGATAATAAATAAATGTTAGAAGTAACGGGCAAGGAAGAATAAGAGCGAGGAGCTAGAACATGCACCTGGATGGACGGTGATTTTGTGTGTTTCCTCTTGAGTTCTTGGCAAGAGCAACAAACAAACAAAAAAAAATCAATTAATAATGAGTGATTATTCACCTTTTTGAATCCTTTTCCTTTTGTGTTGTGTTTTTTTTTTTTAAAACACAAACAACAAAAATTTTGACTTCCTGCAAATAAGATATGATAATTGTTGCATTTTATTTAGGAAGACCTTTTGGAAAAATGTAAACACCTTTAATCCTCTGTAAAATTTGGCCTTTTGTTTGGGATCAGTGAATGTGAATGACTGAGAATGAGACTGAATGCTTATTTTAATTATTAAAGGGCCCATCTCTACCTTAACGGCCTTTCGATATTTGTCTTCATGGCTCAGTATCTCCAGTTTTTTTTTCCTCTTAAATTATTTTATTTTAATATACGTTTTTTTTTTTAACGAAGTCCCACTTCTGTCTGGATCTCGTCACTTTCTTCTCATATTTTTATTCCTTCACTAATGCTGCAACCTTAGTTATTATCGTAACAAATTGTGAAATTGATATATAAGTCCCTACAGAGTTTTCATTTATTAACATGTTTAAATTAGTGGTGAACTAACGGTGATTGCCATTGACACTGGCTAAGCTTGAAAAATAGTTTTGGGGTCAAATTAAATTTTTTAAAATAATTTTGACAAAAATTTTAAAAATTATAAGTTATAAATTCTCTATCAATATATTCTAATATAAAGACACTACATATTTATTAAATATTTTAATATTTTTATCATATTAAAAAATTAAATTAAAGAACCAATAAAATATAAATAATATTAAATTAAATAGACGAGAAAAAATTTAATTCCAATAACACTGTAGTATAAAAAATTTGAAATGATGTGACTTAAAGTGATAATGTGTAAAATTTGAAAGCTTTAACTAATTAGAAAATCAAAATCCAAAGAAGACTAGTCCAATTTGTAACAAAAGTTTAAAGTAATAACGTATATAATTTGAAACTAATTAGAAAATTAATTAAATTCTAAAAGTTACCAATTCAATTTAGATTAAAAAAAGTAGTAAGTAAATGATAAACATGAAAATTAAACCTAATATACTTAATTTAGTAATATAAAAATTAACCAACTGAATTAAACATATAGTATAATATCAATAATTCTATATGAACAAGTGGTTTTGGCCAATCAAATCCAACCAAGTCATTCATTTCCATGCTAAATAAAAGACTACAAGTTTAATAACCTGTGCCATGCACGGGATAAGTTTAAAAATATAATTTTATTTAGTTTAATTAAAATTAATATTAATACTAACGATATAGTTTTTATAAAAAAAATTATAATTAATTTTAATTTTTTGCGTGTTAATATCTAAAAAGATTATTAAAATTTAGCTATTTTGAATGCTAATTTAGGTGATTTATAGTCCGAACACATATATATATAGAGTAATGCTATAGAACCAACGTTAGGGAACCAATAGAAAGCATGAGTGTAATTAGAAAAATAGTGGGTGCTAAAAAGGGAAAGAGAAAAAAAAATGATATTGGCTTCCTATTGTCCTCCTAATATTGGCTACTAAAACTTTCTCATATACATAGTGTCAAATTAAATCATTGAGTTAGTATATAACAAATAAATGTCTACATACATGTTCCAAGCACACAACTCTAATTCAAATCCCTTTAAAATTGTAACATGTCGAAATAATTTTCTAGTACGTGGTTACTAAATAATAATATAACGATACAAAATATATATCAGTTCAATAATAAATTGGTTACAAAAATATATCTCAAGAAAAGAGTAAGTAACTTATAATCATAAAAAATCAGCCTAGCATACCCCATTTAACATTTTTAAAACATAATATAGACTTATAATCTTCTTAAGAATTGAAAGTTTCGTCTCATTGTTGATATGATTAGTTATTCTTTAAATAATTATTCAATACTATGAAAAAAGTTTCATTGCTGCTAAAAAGATTTTTTAATCTTTCTTGGTTACTACATATAATCATCGTTTTAACCTTTCTTGGAAACCTTCCTCATTTTTGTTGCTGACATATTTTAATCTTCCACATTTAGTTGGGTTGGTTGTGAAATCCAATTTCTACTCTCAGCAATCTCAGAAACACTGTCAGAAGTTGTTATTGATTCGTTTGCATAAAAATAATCTGGATTCATAGTTACTTTATGTTTGTTGCATGTAACCTCAGAATTTTCATCATAAACTCCACCACTTGAGTCATTCTTATTAGAAAAATTTGTATTGTCTCCAATTTTACTTGGTGCTATATTCTTAGAAGACTTATGATTATCCATATGTGATTTGTCATCATATAATAAATAAATAAAATAAAAAAATAAAAAAAATAAAAAAATTAAATTAAGTGTTCTTCATTATGATTCAATATTTGTATATTTATATTAATTTTGTAGAAATTGTAGCTCTGAACCTTAAAATTTTTTAAAGTTTGGGCAGCAATTGCAAGAACTTCAGAAGTATCATAAAATAATACAGGTGACAATCAAGGTTTCATTATGAATAAATTATCTAACTGACATAAGCACAATATTTTTTTTCAATAAACAAAATTCTTATGTTAAAGAAAGGTTACTAAATTGTAAATTAAGGTTATTTTTTTCATAAACACAACATAAACATATATTTCCATTTAATTATAAATATGTTACTAAATTGTTAATTAAGGTTCATTCTTATCAAATCACATAAAATAACAGTGGCAATTGGGAATATATTGAAAGAAAAAATATGTTGAAACAAAGAAATGTCTTTAAAAAAATACGTTACTAAATTATAAACTAAGGTTCATTAACTAATAATATGTTAAAATCATGTTTACCTTTAAAAAAACAAAGAAAACATATTTATCTTATTCATATATGAATAATTAGCTTGAAGTGCTGCCATATTAAAAACATTTAGCAAAAAAGAAGCCTAAGAAATAATCTCAAAACATAAGATACAATGTTGAGTATAAAATTCATATATTATGTAATTTGATTAATTTCAAATTACCTATCCAATATTATACTTCTTTAAGAAGGAGTTGATTATGAATTTATCGTAACATAATTTCATCACAATAATAGAAACGGGTTGGAAAGAGTTGAGGTTCTCCAACTTGACTGAAACCTTGAAAATAAATGTTTTATTCTTGAATTTACCTAACTCATCAGGAAATTCATTTTTGTTTCCACCCTACATTGAATTGGATTGAAAAGTAAAATGAATAAAATTATTTCAACAATAAAAATCTAGTTACATTAGATATAATAAACATGTTTAATATAAAAAAATCACAACCCTCTATTACCCTAATTATATGTTTTGTTTTAAGATTTGAACCAGATATATTTAAGTAATTGCTACCAACAGTTTCATACGTGATGAATAATGCATAAGAATCTTTATCAATAATCTTCAAATTTAATGCATACCTATAAAAAATGACAAATTCTATAATCAATATTATTATCTGAATATGTTCGTAATGACTTAGTTCACAAAGAGTAACACTTTGGAGTAAAAGTCTTTACTTGCCCTTGGGAGTTGGGACATATATAAGTATCACCATCTTCTTTCACAACATTTAAACAATTGTTGCAACTCTTATACCACCAAGACTTCTCTGAAGTAAAATTCTTCACGGTTCTAATTGTAACACAAATTTTTTTCTAAAATACTACAAATCAAACAAAAAATAATAGTGTCTTCATTTATTGTATATGATTAACATTTTTATCTGGTATACTGAAATTATAAAATGTAAATAAAGTATAAAATGACCTCTATAAAATCCTTAATCTCAGAAATAGTTTTGTACGAGGTAGTGTTCAGAAAATTATCCTGTATTGAGTAGGAAGCTTTTTTTTTTCTCAATTTGTACGACTCGAAATGGTGTTCCAGCTTCAATACCCACAAACCTATATCAAAATTGGTAAAATTAGAAATATTTATTAAAGAGATGCAACAATGTAAGTAATTTTTTTAACTTCTTCCAAATCGGCATTGATTAGCAACACAGAGTTATACGTTATATTTGAGATACTTATTTTTTCTTGAAAATGAATACACATATCATTAATGACCAAGTAAATTTTTTTATTTAATGTATAACAGATAGTTGATAATTCAAACAATTAAAAAATAACAATACGTGAGACAGAAATGTTGTAAAATAAAAAATCATTTCATTCGAAAAAAATATGTAATATTAAATAGTTTTGTAGGGACGTTACTATATTATTACAATACTACAGTGGATGCCTTTAATTAATGATAAAATTAAAATTAAAATTATTTTCTAGGGACATTTATGTGCCAATTTTTACATATACATATATTTTCACATTAAGATACTAAATATTATTGTAACATAATTAAAAATAATCTAAATACGTAATATTAAATGAATTGTAAAAGTGCAACATTACAAATAAGTAATTTAAATTTTTAAATTTAACAAATTTATTATTAATATAGTATACCTACCAATACCTCTATTAAATTTAGCAAATTGAAGGATAATAATATATTCAGTAGCAAATTGATCACATAGTGTACATCTAACTTTTTCCTCAATCCTAAATGCAAGTAAGAAATAAGCAACTAGATTAAAAAAAAAAAAAAAAAAAACAATCGAAGCATGTAAGTATGGCATTTTTAAAAAGTATAATTTTTTTTCCTAATTTTAATAAGTGTACATATTGTAAATCATGTAAATCAATCAAAACATAACATCCACTTCTTTCTGCTTTTGACTATGATATAAGCTTTTCCTTTCCCGCCAAAAGTCCAATAACATCTAATTGATTAAGGGTGTGTTTGGTTTAGCGTTAGTATTATCAAACGCATGTTTAGATTTATTGAAAGTTGCACTTTTTGTTTTGGCTACTCCTTCATCCTTTAAACGCAGATATGATTCTGCAATGTAACTCACGTTCACTCAAAGCTAAAATTCCTAACTTTTACGTTGAGCTTTTTACGTTAGGCGAATAATTTAAAAAAAAATATTTTCTATCTACCAATTATGTCCTTACTTATTTATATAATGAAATTTGTTTTTTTAATTTTTTTTAATGTTCATCCATATTATTGTTTTGTTTATAGACCTCTTATTATTTTACTTATGGAGTTTTATAAATAAAAATAGTTTTATTTTTAACAATTCTACCATTTAAACGTATTTTATTTTATTCATGAAATATGAGTTTTTTTTTTTTACTTTTATTTTTCATTTTATTCATGAAATTATTTATTGATCCCATTAGGTAAAATAATTAAATAAAAAATTTAATTACAAATAATAATAACTGAAATTTTATAGCATATTAAAAAGGTACTAAAGTACTAAAAGAATATTGTATAAAAAACATATTAAAAATGAACAATGCTACGGAACTAACATTAGGGAATCAATAGGGAGCCAATAATTAAGTTATTATCCAAAGTTTATATGAGTTATCATCCGTAACTCATATATCCAACAATAAGTTATCTTCCAAAATTTATATAACTTATCATCCGTAATATATGTTGGCTCCCTATTAGTCATAATGTGTTGGTTCCGTACTTTTTCGTTAAAAATATATACTATAATTTAATACCATGTACTTTTTAGTAATTATCTATGTAAAAGTAATTTTAACTAAAATTATCCAAACAATATTCATGTCATCAAAATCACTTTGGATATAGAGTTCCCAAACATAAATCATGTTGGTACAAACTCACTTACTTCTACCTAAGATTAATTCTATAAACTTAAGTTTTCTCAAACCTCAATTTTTTTTTTTAACTAAGCATCAGTTTGATGAACTCCAATCCAAACACGCACTAAATAATTTAAAAAATAATCAGCGTCATATTAATGAAAAATAGCATGACCTATAAAAAAAATATGTATACAATTTTTAAATTTACTACTTATCAAATAGGTAAGATTGTTCATTCATTCGTCTGTTTCAATATATCAGTATAAGATATAAAATTAAAATGATTGCTATGAATGGTACGATCATCGGTCATTCTCATTATGTGTAACTTCTTCTTAAAAGATATATTGCACGGGTGTGTAGATGGAAGATATATGCCACTTGATTCCTCAACATCAAAATTTGAAAACACATAAAGCATCCCTTCCATAATTTCATGCTCGAACATCTTTAAGAAGGTATTTTTATTGAACAATGATTCTTATTACACTGAAAAAATAATTATTATTTGACATTAAATAATTGCAACAAAAAATATATGTTCACAGACACAATTCTAAACAAAACTATACTAAATAAAATTATAACTAAATAAAATTACGTCTAAATTATAAGATGTCTTGCCTCAAGTCTAGAGAGGTGGTAATAATTAACACATTAACATTATTTATATTGCGATTTGATAATTCTATAGAGAGGTGACAGATTATTTACAATAATTAATATTAATCGTTGTATAATATTAACCTCAATATCTAAAGAGGCGGCAAAATATTTATATAGCATCTTGATAATTCTATAGTAATAACACCCAAATAAAATTTTAGTCATTAAGATACACGATTCCAATTTAGTATAATTATACAACGGCAACAACGTTAATAAAATAATAATCTGAATTATAACGCCAACAATGTCAATAAAATAAATGATGAAATTTAAATATTTTAAATTGAAACCAACCTTATCGTCCATTAAAATTAAAATGTAATCAAAACTCGCGCATCATAATATATTACACACTGAAAAAAAAAATTAAGGAAAAATTTTTTGTCATATAAAAATATTTATTATTATTATACTGTACATTTTAAATGTTATACTATTGCATATAATTTTGAAATTTAAATTGAATTATTTTTTCAATCCATGAAAAAAGATTGATCTTTTTAAAAAAAAAAAATGAGTTATCTTTGAAGTGATCAACATGGAATAATTTCCTAAATCTAAAAAAATAAATTATCTTTAACCATTTATTCTAATAAATTATTATTGCTTATAGATTAAAATCTTTAAGTTGTTTTTTAAAATACTAATAAGTTTAAAATATTATTGACAGATATCTCCAATTATTATTGATTAATTATTATTGCTTACTGCATATAAGTAGGGTATTTTTTAAAACATTAACAATTTTTTAAAATTTTAATAAGCGTATACATTGAAAGATATATCTAATTATTATTGATCAATTATTATTGCTTATAGAATAACATCTTTAAGTAATTTTTATAACTACGAACGATGAACAATTTCAAAAATCAATAGAAACAAACAAATTATAAGTTTTTTTTTTAAATGAATAATTTTTTCGTAAATTATATGGAAAATTTTTTTAAAATAAAAAATAAAATTATCTCAAACCATTTATTCTAATCAATTATTATTGCTTTAGTTGAGATTTTATTCTATACGTAATAAGAAAGTATTGCAATTTTTTTTATATAAATAGAAACAAATCAATAATAAGGCAATGAACGATTAGGGGATACTGAATGAAAGATTAGGAATAAGAAATAATTGCATTTAGAATTTAGGTGGAAAAAAATTAATAAGAGCATGACATGTGTCCCTAATTATTTTAAAAGAAAACTCGTTTTTAGTATATTAAGGAGATTTCGATGTCAAATAGAATTTTATTTATGTTCAATTTTTTCTATGATTTGACACGAAAATAATATTTTATTTAATATAAAAATAAATCACTTGATTGAACTTGATTAATTAAAATTACCTGTTCAGCATTACCCATATAATACCTATAATATTACTAACTATTTTATAAAAATTTTGGGAGCCATTGCCCCCTTAGTCCCCAAGAAGCTCCACCCCTGCCCATTGACATGAAAATCTTTCGGTAAAGTGAGTTGAATCCAGTTCGAGATCTTTCACAAACAAGGAATTAACAACATGCTTTCTAAGCTAGTTAGATCATGATCATGTGTCGTTTGTCAAAGATCTCGCGCACCAAACAGGATTCCACTCACTATAATGTTAAGGTTTAGGGTCAAAATTTTGGATCTTGGTAGAAACAATTGTTTACCATTTTCAGTATCGCTCGACCCAAATGAGAAAAAAGGTTCATAGGCAATAATTAGAGAATGACTCCTTCGACATTGCCATAAAAAAAGTATACACTCAAACTATGCCCTAAGTAACAAATACAACTAATACAAACAAGAAACACAATACAGCACTTATCACCAAATCAATACTAAATACATCCAGAAACAAATAGCATTGGACTCCACGTATTATACATGGTTCACCAAATTGTTTACCATTTTCAGTATCCTACTGTTTCAGTGTTTAGTTCAAATTATTATTCCACTTATAGATGGTACTTTTGTTTGGCTTTTGACTAGGATATTATATATAATTTAGTTGAATAATGATATTAATTAGTTCAATTTAGGGTTTCATTATTTCAGCAGATAGATCCTATTGGGTTCATCAACTGAGCAAAATATAATAATAATTGGGTAATTCTTGATTCCTGTCACCCCGGCAATTCTTATCCTTAGCAATCATGACTAGGACAAAATGCTCACTCAACTCCTACATTATGCACATCTAATCAACTTTATTTCCATTTTGTTTTATTTTATTATTTTTGTCATTATAGTATGGCGATTATTTAAGAATATATAGCTAAAGGAAAAATAAAATTTTATTTCTAAGGAAAAAAAAATCTAACGTTTCAAGCGGATGAAACCATATAAGAGTAAATTATAACATATAATGGAATTCTTCCTTTAACATTTAAGTTTGGATTGATAATGTAAACTTTTGGGTAAATTATTACATGTGACTTCATTAAAATTGATATTAAATGGGTTAACTCTAAAAGTTAACTCGAATACTTCACATTTATCATTTATGAATAATTTAGAAATCATATTCTTAATATAATAAACATGAAAATTGTAATACATTCTTTTCTAATTATGTCAAAATATCATCTAAAGCGTGATAATTTATAGGTGGAAAACTCAATAATATTAATTTGATATCATAAAATTATTTATTCTAAAAGTTTAAATTAATAAAAAAACATAAATGAATATATTATTCTATCAGTAAAATAAATATATATGAATGAACCTTTTTCAAGACAATATAACATTGACTTTTCTTATAAACATAACATGAGCATCAATATATTGATGTAATGTGTAGTAATATAATCTAAATTTATAAGAGATGATAGTGTAATCTATTCTAAAACCCTCAAAAAAAGTAAACATATAAAGGTTGAAGACATAAAATTTTATGATATATAAAATTATTCATGTAAAGTAGTACGTAAACAACACAAACAACTTGAAACCAATACTTTTGGCCTTTTGGCCTTCTTAGCTTCACGATAACTATAACTTTGAAGAAATTGCCTTAGTTCAAAATATATTTGTACTTTTTCACACACGCACTGTTCACATATTTCCTAGTGTCTCTCTCAAAATAAAGATACAAGTAAAATAAATGAAAATTTGTATGTATAACGAACAAATTTTTATACTTATTATGAATATGTTTTAATAAATGTTACAAATTTTAAATTATAGGATCTTGTATATTTCTAACTTGTTCAAATCATTGAAGAAGAAGTAAGATATTAATATAATAGTAAGCATATCACTCCTATTCTTATTTTTAACCTTTTTATTTATTAATTTTTATTTTTATTATATATTTCTATACATATGAACTATAAAAATCTGTTTGTGATAATTTAAAAATTTTGTTCAAGCATTCTTCGAAATTTTATATATTTTCTTCTTTATTATGCATGTCAGCTATAAAAACATGTTCATATCAACTATAAAATTTTATTTGTGGCAATTATAGAAACATGTTCAAACATTTTTTGAAGTTTTATTTGGTTATATCTTTAATTTGTTATTCATGTCAACCATAAAATATATTCATGCTAACAATGTGTTTCTGTTCATTTTACATCTTTATTTCTGTTCATTTTTCTTCTTTTCCTTTCTTTTCGTCTTTTTCTTCTTTTTCCTCTTCCTTTTCCTCTCCTGCTTCTTCTTCCTCCTCCTCAATTTAAGTTTCATATAAGAAGAATAAAAAAAGATGATTATAATGAAAACAATGACGATAACAATAACACAATAAAGACAAAGAAGAACCAGTAGAGAAGAAGAAGACAATGGCCGTAACGGTGATAACGACATACCAGAAGAAAGAAGCAACGACATAAGAAGAAGAACAAGAAAAAGAAGAAGAAGATGCACGAATGTGTAAAGAAGAAGAAGTAGAGTAGCAGGAAGGAATGAAGAAAGAAAAAGAAAAAAAAAAGTATGCAGAGAAAGGAAGAAGGAGAAGAATGAAGTATCTCAAATATGAGATATTGGGGAGTTGGACACGCGCCTAAGATGAGAATGGTGATGTATTACTTGGCTAGACTTAGTTAATAATAATAGATGTACATGTAGCATTATTGTATTAAATATTCTTCATTTTATGACAATATACTAAGGATAATAAATAATAAAATATGGATACCAAATATAATTTATTAAATTAAATAAAGATATAGTGCGATAAACAATTTTGTTATTATTATTTTTTATTTTGAATTTTGTATTTCTTATTAATAATTTTAATATACAAGCAAAAAATTAAAATGACAAATATTATAATCGAAAAAAATAATATCTTAAGTTACAAAAGATTCAATTAGAGAATATGTTAAACATATAATTATTTATGTACTTTTTATTAGTTTAATCTTTTGAAAAAAAATGATTTCATTACTCTCTATCTCAAAAAAAAAAAATTGCAGAAATATGCAAATTAATACACCAAAACCTTAATACATTTATTAATTTATATCCAAATATATTAAATTTTTTGAATAATGTTCAAATTGATCCTTGAAAGTTATCGCAGTATTTAAATTCATCTCCGAAAAAAGTTTATTAGTCATATTAGTCCCTAGAAGATAAAATCTTCAATCAAATTAGTCATTCTACTAATCAAATGATTACACGTCATCTTTAAATACCACGTGTCACAAAATGATTGGATGACGTGTCATCTATCAACCAATCATTTTGTAACACATGTCATTTAATTGGCAGAAGAACAAATTTGACTAAAAATTACTTATGACTAATAAAATCTTTCGAATATCAATTTCAATAACGCGATATCTTTCGAGTATCAATACAACATTAACCCTAATTTTTTGTATAGGAAATACATTCTATTTCAGATGTATTAATTTTTTTTTTTAACAAATACTGAGGTAATAACAATGTATATCTTGAGGATTGTGTTGTTCTTGGTGTCCCATCTTTATCAGTGATGCCTTCATGATTATTTAGCTGCATGCATTGGGATTGATTTTGTTCCCCACAACCATCAAATAATAAAGTTGGTTAGCCTCATGATTATGTTATAACTTTTGAATCAGCTAAAATAAAATATTTTTCAAAAAAAGTTGGTTATATCTTGGCATATTATTGATGGGGTTTTTTCATCATTAGAAGTTTGAAAAATCTTGAGTCCTATTGTGTGTCCCCCCAAAAAATTCCTCATTTTATTCTGATGTCATGTCCAACAATTATTTGAACCGAGTCAAATTATTAACTCCCCATATATATATAAATATAGATAGAAAAGAAATTAAAGCATTATTGTTATGGAATTTCCTCTTTTGTGCTGACAATTCCTGTTGATTAACTTCAAACATTTACCTTGTGGTGAATAGGAGGGACAAGTCTGATCCCATGTGAGTTAATTCTAATAATCATTATTTGACGCAACGAGTAGTATAATTTGATTAGGTCAAACTAAAAGAAAATAAGTTCCTAAAGTATATACTTGAAAGTTGAAACAAAATATATAAAAATGATGTAATAATCATGCCTCAATCGCCGGATGTGAAATGAGGGCCAAAAATCGTGAGTATTTTTATCTACTGACTTAAAATTTTAAAATAATTAATTTCATGATAATTATCTTAATAGCGGTGTATAATTAAAAAAGACCATTAATATGATAAAACCATTAATTTAAAAATGAGATAATAGCTTTAATTATAATATTTTATTTATTTACAAAAGGACAAATATCACTTTCATCCGAACATTTGAGATAAATATTAATAATATTTTCTCTAAAAATACTACCAGAGAATGCATATATTCTCAAATAAACTTTTTTTTTTTTTCATGAACCATATTTGTTTTAAAGTTAGTAAAAGACCATGAGAAAAAGAACCTCGTTTTACATAGATAGAGGAAAACATACTAATGATCATGAGTGGAGAAAAAGACCACAGTATTTCAAAACTTTTTAAATTTAATAATATTCCTTTATTTTTCTTTTTTAATTTTATTTTATTTTATTAATTATTTTGAATTTATTCAAAGTGTTATAATAGTTATTAGAAGAATAGTGCTACAGAAATAATATTAGGGAGCCAATAATTAAGTTATCATCCAAAATTTATATGAGTTATCATCTGTAACTCATATATTCAAGATTAAGTTATTATCCAAAATTTATATAAGTTATCATCCGTAACTATGTTGGCTCCCTATTAGTCATAATGTATTCACTCCCTAGTTTTTTTCTTATTAGAAATCACCACTATCATTAGTAACTTTTGACAGAATTAATATTAAGGACATCAACATTATATTGAAGCTAAATAAAAACACTCCTTTGTCACAATAAAGCTAACATATACACGGAATAGATTTTAAAAAAAAAAAAACAAAATCAAGTACATTTAATAGCTTTTTCAGTAAGAGTTTTTGCCATATTTTAATTTTAATTTGCAGCACTTTTCAATTTATTTTTCCATGAGCACTTAAAAAATCATCTATTTCATTTGTACTTGTCATCATTGTTCCTATATTACTGCTACTCTATTATTATTATTATTATTATTATTATTATTATTATTATTATTTTAAGAGTGGTCTTGATTTCATGTATGCACGTAGTCGTAGATTTTTTTTGTACAGATAAAAACTATATTCATAATAAGTTAAGAACACATGCATTGTCTTGTACGTCCAAATTCAATGTAGAATGTTGAACTGTTTGAGGGAATTATGTATGTCACACATTGCAATTGTCCCATTCAAGTGAAGCATATTCCTTATTATGAATGAGGAAAGAAAACAAAAACACAATCTGTTACATGTCAATTTTAATTCTGTGCTCAATAATTCATGATGCTAGCTAGTGTGAACAATGTATGCATATTTGGAATCAAGTGTGGATGGAAGATCACCGGTGAATATTTGTAATTTGGTGATGTTGAATTTCTTGAGTCCTATTCAGGAATAAAACTACCTTATTTACACCGTTAAAAAAAAAAATATTTGGAAAATTAGCAGGCTCTTCATTATAATGAGTGTATCACTAGAGAAAGAAAAAGCAAAAGAGATAGTAATAACTTGAGGATTTTATTTTGCAACGCCAACTAATTAGGACTGAAATGGCGGCTTTGATCAATTAGGTTTTAGCGTGGCGCCGACATAAATTAATACTTCTTTAGTAAATAAAAGAACAACAATACTAAATGTACGCAAAAAAATCAACCATCCAATTAGATATATAAAATATATATTAAATATAAAATATATTTTAAAAATAAGTTAAATAATATATGTATTTATATAAAAAACATAATAATTTATTTTGTACTGAATTTTAATATGCAAGAAATATTTTTGATGAACAATTCATGTGTTTATACTTTTCGATTTAAAAAAAAAGTTAGGAATATGGTGTTTTTAAAAGCACACATGAATAAATACCTTGTAGAGTTATTCATACGTACTTTTTAAAATTGAAATAAAAATTTTAGTTTTTAAATATTTATAGTGATATTTAAACTTTTAAAAACAAATTTATCATAAAAAATGTCCAAAAAAAATTTATCATTAAAATGTTTCCATTATTATTTTTATAATAAATAGAGATAATTTGTTAGGATCACATTTTTTTAATAGCAATTGGTTATTATAACTAATTTTCCTGTCTCTCTCTTTCTTCTTTTCTTTTTTCTTTTTTTGAAAAAAGAAAGAAGTTTTAGTCTCATGTATTTATTAATTAAATAAATCAGGCCATCTACTAGCTGTAGAGTTGTAGCCAATAATATGCATGAGAGGCTGGTAAATAACCTTAGTGAAAAAGCTCTCTCAATTCATATCACGGGTACAAAATTTCATTAAAAGGCATTATTCCACTAATTAGTTGATTGGTTCAGAATAAGAAGTCACATAAAAAATCAAATAAATAAATAATAAAGGCAAGTGAAGGAGTCAAAGGTGATATGTTCGTTAGAACAAAAAGTGGTCAAAGCCAATCATACTGCACCCATAATCATGGGGTATTTGTTGAATATTTGCACTTGAAATGACAATAATAGTTGGCACATGTTGGATCAGAGTTTATTAGAAGCCTAATAAGTCATATATAATTGATTATCATGCATAATAAGAGTATTTTATTAATTTTAATTTTATTGTAAAGGTTATTATTATATGAAAGTCTTGATGAAGAGTATTTTGTAGAAATTTTTAGAATTTGGAGAGACCTCTAACATTTCATAAACCAAAAGGAATTTATATATATTGATAATGGTTTTATTTCACTACTACATTGCAGCTATGTACCGACGGCTATTACCGATGGCTTAGGAGCACGGTGTGTACCGACGGCTTAGCCGTCGGTATAAGTAATAGAGCCGTCGGTAAATTTATGGCTAAACCTGGGGGAAAATTGGCGCTACGTACCGACGGCTAAGCCGTCGGTAGACCGTCGGTAATAATAAAAATCATTTCGCGCCAAACGGCGCCACGACGGCTTAATAATACTGACGGCCCAGCCGTCGGTAATTACCGACGGTTAAGCCGTCGATGACATCGCCGTCGTCAGAAATGGAGTTGTTGTGGCTTTTACCAACAGCTTAGCCGTCGGTAATTACAGCGACGGCTTAGCCGTCGGTAATATTATAGTGGCGGGAAAATTTGAATTCGGCTCGTCAATATTACCGACGGCCTAGCCGTCGGTACGCTCCGCTTTTTTGGATTAATGAAATGCCGCGATTCGCAGGCGTCGGTGATATTATTACCGACGGCTTGGCCGTCGGTAAAAATAAAAAAAAAATACAAAAACGCGAAAGACCTTCTTCTTCCCCGTTTCTGCAGAAAGCTTCGTCTCTCTCTCTCTCTCTCAAAAAACCGCCGCCACCACCACTTCCAGCCTCGTTTTCTCCCACCTCAGACTTCCATTCGCATTTCCGTCTCCGCCATTGTGTTCGTGGTAAATTTCTCTTTAATTTAATCGGTTTAGTTTTTTTTGTTGGTTCAGTTTTTCTGTTGATGTTGTATACCCTAATTTTTGGAGCGTTATGTGTTTGGCCAATGTTGTAATGTCGCTGAATTTCAGGGATAAAGGTTCATTACCGCCGCAGTTGCTGCTGC
>JASCZI010091305.1:0-13244 GCA_036250425.1 Stylosanthes scabra | reverse complement strand
GCTTATCTCCCAAAAAATCATAAGCACATTCAAGTCTTCCAAAAGAATATGCATACAGCTCAAAATCCTAGTACCAACCAAGCTCCAAATACAGTGACAAAAAAAACAATAATAAAGTTGCAGATTCTAAAACCATTCATGCAACAAAAACCCCAATTCCTATAAGTAATCCATTCATGCATTAAAAACCCCAATTCCTGTAAGTAAAACCCCCCAACAGTAACCAATTCATTCAAAAGTTAAAACTCCCAATCAAAAACCCTAAAATTGGAACACAAAACCTCCAAAATGGCACAGAACAGACTGAAATTAGCTATTGTTTTACATTACCCAAAACCTTTGACACTAACAACAGAGTACGAGTGAGAGAATGAGTGAGAAAGAGAGGATAGAGAGTGAGACAGAAAATGATTACCTGGTGTTGAGTGCCGACGGTGACCACACCATGCGATACAGAGAAGACTTAAGAGTGGTGGATGGGGCTGCGATGCTAAGAAGAGTGTTGGATAGCTGTGCCTTGAGCGGTGAGCGGCGGTCGGAGTTGAACGACAGTGAGTGACAGTGACAGGGCCGGAGGACGACGCTGCGAGGAAGGAGGGCGAGGAAGGACGGCGGTGGCTGGAGGCAGTGAGTACAAGGGTTAGGGTTTTTTAAAATGACCCAAAGAAAACCCAAAACGGAGATGACTTACCTCTACGGTGGTTGTGGCAGCGGCTACGTCTCCGCGGCGGCGCCAGGAAACCCTAACGGCGAGGGTAGGGTTCAACTGCGCCGTTACCCAAATGTGGGTCTTCGTCGTTTTCAATGCACCCCTCTCCACAGCTGCCGGTGACGGAGAAGACGACGGCGGGGCTTCGGAGGTTTGGACGGGAGCTCGACAGAGAATGGCGACGGCGGTGAAATGGAGGTTTGGATGGGGGCTCTGTTAGGGTTCGAATGTGATTCGAAGTGAGTGGGAAATAAAGTGTGTGGGGCTCGGTTACTTGGAATGTGTCCATCAAGCATACCGGCGGAATAACAGGGGGAAAAATCCGCCGGTACTAGCCATTCCCAACATTGAAACGGTGCGTTTGGTAAAGTGCAATTACCGGCAGAATTAGGGGGGGGAAAATTCCGCCGGTAAATTTCCCTCCCATTTTTTCCATTCCACGCCACTCGTTACCGTGGGATTTTCCGGGGGATGTATAATCCGCCGGTAATCTTTTCGACCTCTTTCACGGAAAGGTTAATCCGCCGGTAGTTCCCCCCTAATTCCCCCCTAACGTCCCACTCTAATTCCGCCGGTAATTCCCCCCCTAACAGGCGCATTTCTTGTAGTGTCAAGGACATTAAACAGGTAAAATTTAAAATAAAACTCTTATGTATCTTGAGATATGTTTTAGATTATGGATTGAATATTAAAAAAGATATTGATGTACTCGTTTGGTTCTTACATCACAATAATTAATTATATTTTAAACAAAAAATAGACAATGTGATGTTATCCTTAGTTAGAGACACAGATACTAGTTTGATATCATAATCTTAAATGCATTTTAATTTCAACGTGTTTTTAAATCTATAAGATACATAATCTTAATTATTTTTAATAAATATTTTTAATACATAAAATAATAAATTCTTTAGATATTAATATTTTAAGTTGTATAACAACAATTAGATTAAATCGAAATTTATAAGATATTCTCTTAAATTGGATAATTGAATAACATAAGCTTTTATATTTCTCAAGAGTGGATTTTATGTTACAATTGGAACCATTAAAGAAGTTGAAACCGAGTATGGTGGTGGTATCGAGATTGCAAAGATCGTGCATGTGCTAAATCTCTTAAGGATATTGGAGGAAAATACAAGTATGATGGATGTGGAGAAGAATCTACCAAGTTCATACTTAGGTGTGTAATTATATTATGCATCGCATGTTACATGTTTTAGGGAAAAAACACAAAGGACTCATTAATGATGTGTTTTATTTTAACTTTTTTATTCTAAATATATATAAATGTATATGTACAAAATACACCTTACAGTTGTTGATTAGTGATGTGTTTTATTTTAAATTTTTATTCTAAATACATACAAATGTACAAATACAAAATACACCTTATAATTATTGATGAGACTGAATCTATGTCATTGGTAGTGTTTGAGCGTGAAGCTCAAAACTTTTTGAAAAAGAGCTACAACGAAATGCGCCATGAGATATTTGAAAGGGTACACATTTAATGTAAATTATTTTCAATCAATTATTAGAACTTACAATATTGTTGAGTATAAAAAAAAATGATATATTTATTTTGTTTTTTGTGATGGTAGGGTTTGAGTGTAGATATTTTTTCCAAGGAGATATGTGTATTCAAGGAAAAAACCATGCTCTTTAAGGTGAATGTCAAAGTTGTGAATATTAACTCTTATCAACCATGTACATATCATGTGTATAAGTTGTCACAAAATGAGAATTTAATCTCGGCATTCAAAGAAAAGTTTAAGTTTGATTCGGTAAGTAAAATTTATTTTCATAAAAATAGTTCATTTTATTTAAAATTAGATTTAATTGATTACTGTTTTTTAAACATCACGTGTTTGGAGGATACTTCTGATCTGCAAAGTCTTGGTGACATATCTAAGACATCAAAGGTAAAACTATTGTAAATAAAATATTATTTTAATAAATATTTATATATTTTCGACTATATTTTTTCGAATATTCCGTTAAAATTCTAATAATTTGACATGCATTATTAGTTGTATTCAAAGATATTATTATTAGTTTGCGTGGATTAAAGAAGTCTTTAATAAATTTTATGTATTTTGTTTCATCTATTTTATTGGAGAATATTAATGTATAAAAACTGGAATGACACATTATTTGTATTTTTTTTTACAGTCCCTTGAAGATTTCTGTGAGATAATTCTTTCAGTTAAAAGGAATGCAACTGATGTGGATCATGGGACAGAGGAGGAATTGAAGCGATCCGTGACATCTAATGTCAAAAGTAGACGTTTGGTTGATGAAGATGGAGAAAAAGGTGAAATACCCAAAAAAATGCCTCCTTTGGATGGTGGAGTTTGTGATAATTAGCTGTTCAAAGACATAATGCTACTTATTATTTAAATAGTGAAATTTTTATATTATGCTTTTTAACTAATACTTTAAGGGAGTTATTTTTACTTTACGATGAGTATTATTTTTATTTTAGGATATTTCTTAATGCCGGTTTATTGAATATCATTTTCTATTTAGTAATGTGCAATTTATTTTACTTTTTTTCTGTCCAGTATAAAATTTAATTTTAAATATATGTGATTTTATTTATAATATGTTGCACCCCACAAAAGTTAGATAAAAAGTGAATGTTATTAGATAAAATACTCAATATTTAATCTATATGAGAAAAATAAATTGTATGTTATGAAATAATTCATACTAATTGACTATTTAAATAACACGTTATTAAATCATGCATATAGAATCATATTAACTTTTCTCACATCATACATGGTTGCTTTTACGTAAATGATATGAGAAAAATTAATTGGAACAATAATTATTCTATTTTATCCCAAAATAATAAATAATTGAATAAATTTTTGGAAAATAATTAGTCTATATTTCGTTAATTTGATTATAAGTAATAATAGTTATTTATTTTTTAGTATAATAATTATTCTAATTTATACCAAAATAATGATTAACTATTCTATATAATAATATTTCAACCAACATATCGTTGATTTTAATATTCAATCCGATTATTTTCCAAAGAAAAGAATATTGTTAATTAATTGTCAATTGAGTTATAATTGATTTTTATTAATTATAGTGATAATATACTGTATAACAACGGAAAGAAATATGGGTAAGAAAATAATCAACAGAAATTTAAGGAAATGATCCTGTGACATAATTTGCGTAAATTAATAAGAAGAAATAGTTTTGTAATCAATTAAAGATATGAATCGACATTAATATCCTATTATTTGAGTTTTATATTCAATTGAATGTTTTTTAAATAATTAATTTGATTATTTCCTTTATTTTTGTAAGTGTTATATATAGGGTTATAATATAGGTGTATGTTTTAGAATCAAAAGATTTGTGTATTATCAAATGAATCTCAGAAGCAATATGACTAATACCAATAGGCATGATGCTAACAGGCACGGTGAAAAAGACGACTAAGGGTTTGTTTGGGCGAGCTTCTTAAAAAAGATCTTTTTTGGAGTGATATTTTTTTAAAAGATCTTTTGCAAAAATAAAAGTAATTTTGTGTTTAGGTATCTCATATAATAATATCTTTTTATTTGTCAATTGTATTTGGGTACAATAATATAAAATATCCTTTTTGTTTATTTATTATGTTAAAACATCTTTTTCTCAAGAAAAAAAAGATCTTTTAAAAAAAGATGTATAAAACATCTTCTGAAAAAAGATATTTTTTTTTTATTTTATTAGTGCTTTTACTTTTACTATTAAAAAATACCCAAATACGCTAAAAAATATAAAAAGATCTTTTTTTATCAGGAAAAGATCTTTTTAGCCAAATAATAGCATCAAAACAAGCTCTTAATTCTTACATGAAAGAGAAAAAGATTATCGGATCTTGAATTCACATCATTGTATTTCACAAGTAAAAAAATTTGTACATATTAGTATATATTTTTAGAAAGATTTAACAAGATGATACTCTAACAAATATGTTTAATATTTGCAAGTCAATTTCATAATGCTCCTATGACAAGTTCTCAGTTCATAATCATAAAAAATACAATGTTAATTCATTCATATATCTCGATGATATTTCTGTTCGACTCCTTGAAAAAAAATCAACGATATGTGAGGCAGCAGATCGTAAGTTAGGTAAGTAAAATTTGTAAATAAGTTATAAAAAATAAGATCAGACAAAATATTTCTACGCTTTTTTCAGGTTTTATTTTAATAAGTTAGCCTTATATTGATGGGAGATTATTATATGTCCCACTGCTGAAAACCGGAACATGATTTTCTAAGTACAAACAATCTGCCAAGCAACATTTTCTTAATAAGCATTGCAATTTTTTTTTAGTCAGATTGGAAACAAATAAATTAACACATTGAATAAATTTGGCATGATGATCGGCTTAAGAGAAAATTTTTTGATCCATTACAAAAAGTAAAAGCTGATTGGTCAAATTAGATTATTATTATTATTATTATTATTATTATTATTATTATTATTATTATTATTATTATTATTATTATTTTGAGGTGGTTTATTATTATTATTATTATTATTATTATTATTATTATTATTATTATTATTAACACTTCTAAATGACAAATAAAATTTATTATTTTATGAAAACATTCTAAATACTAAGTATTATATTATAATATAAAATTAAATGTGAACCCAATATATTGGCTAATATTAATAAAAAAAAATATTGATCCGGATTTTACAAACCCTAGATCTCGGCAAGTATACTGAATCGTATCAAGTAATACTACGGTGAAGTGGGTATCGTTCCCACGAGGATTATAGGACTAATCAATCACTACCAATTAATTTTTCTAATCAGATCGAATGAAACTAAAAATATTGAGTGCTGCTAACTCTACTAATTTCGAAAATCACTAAGAATGAGAAACATAAATTTACTTGAGATTGAACGATGATGAGAAGGCTGTTAAGAGATTGGAGATATTCTACTCTTGAGGATCAATGTTCATGTTCAATTCTAATCCTAGGCATTCAGATTTTAAGCACAACGAACCTATAATAACTAAACCCTAATCTCTTAGCAATTTAGTTTCTCTTTACCTAATCAAAAGCTAATCTTTTAGTCAATTAACTAGATACAGAGGTGAAGAATTAAATCCGGTTCCAATTCTTATGAATCTCAAAAGTGATCCTAAATTAGATTAAATGTCACTATATCCAAACTAGTTCTAATCCAATTTCAATCCACAGAATTATAGTTGCATGTAAATTCTCTTTACTATCTCTAGTCAGTGTTAATTTACCATGTGAATTAACTTCTAGCTAGTTAGATTAATCAATTTCTCAATTAAATTAACCTAACCCTAAATAAATAGAAAACGCCTCTCAGTGATTCTAAATTATTGAGATGAAAAACGAAAGATTAATTCATGCTAAATTAGAAAACTGAAATACCTCATTGAATTAAATTGAACATTACACAAAGACTACCTCATACTAGGTGAACAAAGCTCCTCACACTTAAAAATGGAGTAGTTTAGCAATGCATGGTAAAAATTGAAATCCTAATTATATAGAGTAACGATATGCCGAATGCCTAATCCCTAGTGGTTGGAACACTCTTTATACTAAGACCTAAACAGAGAAAATCAAATCAAATCATATCTAATCTAATCTAAAATTAATCCTATCTAATCAAATCAAATCTAATCTAATCAAAATTTTTTTCATTCAATCTTCAATCAATTAGTCCTTGGTTCTTCTAGAATTGCCCTTGATTAAACAATGGATTAGGGCCTAATGACTTGGGCTTTAAAACAATCGTCATCCCATGTTATACTTAAGATCCCTACGTATAACATGGGCTTTGCTTTAAAACTTGAATTGGTTCCTCAAGTTATACGTGGGTGGTCACGTATAACTTGGCCTTGTTTTGTAAATTTTGGACTTTGCTTCCTTTGCTTTATGCCATACGTGAAGATTGGCGTATAACATTTGGGTTGATTGAGCTTCCTGGAGACTTGAATTTGTGAAGAGAAATTCTTCATGTTAATACACGTATAACATGGGCTTGTTTTGTTGTCTCTGAAATTTGATATTTGAGGAGAGTGGCTTCCTCAAGTTATACGTGTGAAATGGCGTATAATTTGGGTTTCAAGAGGTTGATCCTGAACTTGATTTCTTGAGGGACAAACTCACCATGTTATACGTGTAGTGTGGCGTATAACATGGGAGTTCCATTTTGGATTTGTAAAGGTTCATGTTATACGCCAGAATGGATGTATAACATGGGTTTTGGTATGGTCCTGAAAGTTTGGAAATTGAGAAGAGAGTTCTCCATTTTATATGCTGGTGCACACGTATAACATGGGAGCTTGAGTTCATTTCTTCGTTCAACCCTCTTTTGTATGGCCTTATATACTTAAAATCTTTGTGAAATTCTCTAAAAGCATAAACACAACTCAAAAGACATCAAGCTTGTTTGGTTGATAAATAATTACAATAATCAAGATAAATTGAAACTAAAACTAACCAAAGATGCTAATGCATCAAATATATCTAAAATTTTACTACTATTATTATTATCATAGTTGTTAGTCGTGATTGTTTCCATCATCATCATCATTATTATTATCAGTAGCAACAGTAGTAAAAATTAATCAAAATAATGTATTGGGAAATAGAGTGAAAAAGAGATTATATAACTCAACTTATAAACTTGGCATTAAGTCAACATCATACTTTTAATATTCTTTGTAAGAGAAATTTTATTTTTCCTGTGATAGTTTGTTCAAATAGCATTGGAAAACAAAACGATAGGTAAATTGACGGGTTTTTTACCACAATGCGTAGCAAAAATGTATTTATTCCCAAAATGCGCATGCCTTGTTTTTATTCTCATTTTATGCATCACCAAGTCGCCGGTCCCACCAGAGAGATGCATTTTCTCTCCAACTCGCCGGAACCATGGGCGAGATGCCCACCTGCCATGCCTGCTCCCATTTCGCCATTGTCAGGGGAGAGTTGGGGCCTGGAAAAGATGCTCCCATGTCGCCGACGCTAGGGACGAAATGGGCCATGCCAAGAAGCCTGCGTCCACTTCGTCGGTGCCAGTGGCGAGTTGGCCATGTCTCTTGTTGCTAGGGCGAGTTGGCAGAACACGAGGCAAACTTCAGTTGTTCCCCATTTGGTATGCATTGGGCATTAGTGAGGCTTGGAGTAGCTATATATTAAGGGGACCAGAACAATCCCAAGCACTCAAGCTGAACGCCTTCTTCTTTTTTTCTAGTCTGAGTGTGTTTTATTATTTTTTTTTTTAAATAGTTAGAAAAAAAAAGAGTGAATCCAGTGTTAATACAAATGAAAATTTAAATAGATTAGATCATTTTCACATTTCTGCACATCTGAATGAAAATGTTAGTGGTATTCGTTAATTTTTTTTATGTTTCTTATCATTATATTATGATAATAAAACTATTATTTTTAATGTTTTTTGTTATTGTTAGTATGGAACAATAATTATAGTTATAACTATAATAATTTTTTTAATGTTTTTTTATCATTATTATGATAATGAAACTATTATTTTTGATGTTTGTTGTTAATGTTAGTTTGGAACAATAATTATACTTGTAATTATAATTTTTTTTTATATTTTTTTTATCATTATTATGATAATGAAACTATTATTTGTTTGTTGTTAATGTTAGTATGGAACAATAATTATAGTGGTAATTATAATTATTTTTTTAATATTGTTAGTTTTACTTTTGTTATTAGATTAATGCCGTGGTTGTTGTCACTATTATTAATATCTAACTACCACCATCATCATTATTATTATTATTATTATTATTATTATTATTATTATTATTATTATTATTATAGGATAATTTTTTTTAATTATTACGTATGTACATTATCATTATCATTATCATTATCATTATCATTATCATTATTATAGGACTTCACTATGGCACATATAGGAAGATGACGTATTCCCTTTAAAATAGAATTTATGTGCTCAGATAAGTTGGTCGTCATCTGGCCATATCTGCAGCCCTCATCTAGATGTTGCAACCATTTGTGTGGCTCTAACTTCTTGATGAAATCCATCATTGCTGGTGACGTTTGTGGATCCTCTTCGCTTATGAACTGAATCCAATACGCCGCCGCATCGGCTTTCTTAGAATACGTAGCATTGATCAGATGAGATTTAGAATCCTTACTCTTGAACTTTGTGGCGAAATTGGAGGCAATGTGGCGCACACAATAGGCATTGTGCTCCCAACCGCAACCAGGTCGTTCTAATGCAGCTTTTATTCCAAGATGCCTGTCAGAAATAATCAGAACCTCGGGTTATGGAGCAACATGCCTTCTTAAGTTAGACAAGAAGAAAAATAATGAATCAGTATTCTCCCTCTCACCTATCGCAAATGCGACTCGCAAAATGTTGTTGTTCCCATCTTGAGCTATACCCATCAGTAGTGTGCCGTTGTACTTCCCATACAAATGTGTTCCATCGATTGACACCAAAGGCTTGCAATGTTTAAAAGCTTCGATGCATGACGGAAAAGACCAAAACATCTGATGAAACATAACACTATTACAATCCAACATATTTCCCTCATAATACGGTTTCATCTCAAGGTCAACAACGGTACCCGCAAAATAAGAGCATGTCATGCCTCATCAACATCTTTGCATCATAATCACAGTAAGTTGTTTAACAAAAATGTTAACTAACCTGGTAAGAATATCTGCAGCGCATTAAAGTACTGCCTAAGATCGTTATAAGACTCATCCCAGTCTCCATAAATTTTTGCTGTGACTTTTTGCTTGGCTAGCCAAACCTTCTTGTAAGATGCCTTGTATCAATATGTGGACTTCACTGACGCCTGCAGAACTTGGATCTCAAAAGAAGCATCAGCTTGCACCATTGGGAAGATGTGCTGACAAATGACGTTGCTATCAAGTTGGGCATGATCTTGCGACATCAAAGTTGCTAGACAAGTGTACGACCCTTGGTATTTGTGCACTTCCCAAAACCTTGAAGACTTTGTCTTCGCAACTCGAATCATCCATTGACATTGTGGCCCAAATTGTTTGCATTTACAAACATACCTTGCTCGATCAGACTCGACAACTTAGAACTCTGCACTTCGCCAAATATTGTAGTTCTTAATAGCAAGCATTGTGATCTCCCTATTACTTAACTTCAGTCCAATCTCAAGCTCTAACTCGCCTGAAACTAGATAGCTACTTGGTCCTTCCTCCGCAGATCCTGAATGCATTCCCTTCGAATTTACTGTGGAATAGTGGTCTGCTTCTTCGGAGACATGCCTCAGTGGAGCTGCAATGGTTGGCAACCCCAACTCCGGTTCAGCAATAGGTGGTTGTGTCTTCGGAATAAATTCGTCATCATCACCATTGTCGCTGTTAATCCCCCCTGCCTGAGCATTATCCATTTCTAGAGAATGGATAGTGAAGGCTCTGGCATGGTCCTCAAAATGAGAAACCTCGGGAGGAGGGTGTTGTACGACCCGATTAACATAGGGACTAAAACTGGGACTCGGACTACTTGCTCTGCGATTTGGTGGCATACGAGCACCTTCGTTGATCTTAATCCCTCGGCCAGATTCAATGTGATTCGAGCTAGAGGAACTGTCACCAACATCTTACAGCTGGACAAAAAGCTCAATTGCAAAGACACTTGCAATACCACGGTGATATGAAAACATCATTGAGACATTCTGATCTGTTCTTAGCGGCATTTTTCTATAAATGAAAGTATTTGCCATCGCAACCAGGATTCTATAGAATATCCTCGTAACCTCCTTTCTTCTGAACTCACCCAAATTCATAAGGATCACATTTGTAAGATCTAGCAAACACATTTGAGTTGGAATCATAACCCAAACTGGCTCTTCACAAGAAAACATCACTCCTTCCGATGATTGTGATATTTCTCCATTGGGGTAAATAATAGCATGGATGTCTTCCATTGCCATTGAAAGAAATACTATGCTAATATATGATTTAAGTTAGAGAAATTTTTGGAGAAGGAGTGTTGGATATGGATTAAGATTTTGCAAAGTGATCCATGTATTTATAGGAGGAGCTCGAAAGCTAAAGGACAAACCAACTCACCCCTGACTATGGTGAGGTGGCCATTTCGCCCCTGACATTGGCGAAATGGGGAGCAGCTTTTCAAGAGGCTATTTTTCCCCTGGCGTCGGCGAGTTGGTGGCAGGTGTGACAGAGGGCATATTGCCCAAGGCGGCGGCGAAATGGAGAGGGAATCCATCTCTTTGGTTGGGATGGCGAAGTGGAGCATGCGCAAATGAAGAAATAATACAAGCCATGCGCATTTCGGGAATTAAAGATTTTTCCATGCGCATTTAGGTAAAAAAAGCATAAATTGACGAGAAATGAAGGAATTTTAATGCATTGCACGTCTGAAAGTCTTGCAGCGGGTCATGCTGGTACCATCACAATACCTCTTTCAAGTTTTAATGTGATACTCTAAAAAATATATTTAACAATTGCAGGTCAATTTCATACTGCTCCTATAAGAGATTCTCAATTTATCACCATTGGAAATGTCAATGTTGATTCATACAATATATGTACACAACACTTCTGGTCGATCTCTTGAAAAAAGATTAACAACACGTCATGCGGAAGATCGCAACGCAGGTGAGTCAAATTTGTAAAAAAGTTACGAAAAAAATATCATAGAGTATTATAAATATTATTATTATTATTATTATTATTTCTATATATTTAATATAATTTATAATTTTGTAGTACCACTCTAAATAACAAATATTATAATATAATATAAATAAAATGTGAACTCAATAGATATTAATTTTGTTGAAATATAATGCCCTAAATTTGCTCTATTATTATATTATTATTGTTGTAATGATTGGTTGTGGGTGTTTTCATATTTGTTATTTATTTTCTCTAATGTTATCCTTAAATTCTTGAAAAATTATCTTAAAAATAACTTCATGTCCATAAAGAAGTGCATTTACCTACTTATTTGTAAAACAAAATCAAAATCTATGAATATATTTTCGACACTAATGGTTTTCCATCCGAATATTGTATATCTCCTTTAGCAAAAAAGATTTAAATATAAGATTATAACGTAATATCAAATTTCGAAAAAGAAAAATAATAATTATGAATAATTTTTAAGAGCAACTATTCAATTAAAACATTACCTGTCTATCTCAATTATCAAAGACTTATCAATACACAACATTCATCGTGCAATTCTCAGAGCTCGTCTGTTGATTCTGAATTAAAACCTTTATTCCTTTCTTGCTCTTAACTCTTGAAAGGGCCACATATAACTGTCCATGCGTAAAAACCGATCCTGGCAAGTACAAACCAACGGTTTGCAACGTCTGTCCTTGAGCCTTGTTGATTGTCATACCAAAAGACACTATCAATGGGAATTGTCTTCTCTGGAACTTGATTGGAATGCTATCATTATTTGGACCCATATTCATTCTTGGAATTAAAGCAATCCCTCCTTTCTTGGTCCCAGTTAAAATTTCAGATTCGACCAAGTCATTCCCAAGTCTTCTAACCTGTACTCGTGTACCATTGCATAGTCCAATTGACTGGTCTATATTCCTAAGCAGCATAACTGGAACACCAATCTTAAGTGTGAGCTTATGAGGTGGAAGGCCAGAGCAATTAAGCGCATCCAGTACTTCAGGACCAAAGAATTCTAGGTAGTTTTCCATATTACCTTCCTCAACACAAAGATTATCTAAACTAAGATACACCTTTTCATCTCCAGGAACAACTGACATTAGTTGATAATTTATCTTGTCAAAGATGTCTAAGGTTGGTGTCAGTATTGTTCTGTCATTAAAGTAACTGTTTGACAAATAGCTATGTAGCAAGTCCGAGTAGACAAAGTTGATCAACTCATCAAATGCATGCTCTGAGTCTAGAACAATCATATCCATAGGAATCTCAATTTCTAACTCCCCATCAAGGCTGTCTCCTAGTAGGCCATCACCAACCTTTAACAACCATTCACTAAATTCCTTGATTTCCTATTGGTTTCCACTTTCGTTTCCCATAGTTAACCTCATATTCCTTGATAGTCTTAGTACTTCAGCGGACTCCACAGGTATGAAGAATTTATAGTTGCATAGACTATATCCTGTCGTGATCCTCTAGGAATTACAGGAAGTATTTGTCTAAAGTCTCCACCAAGTACAACCACCTTCCCCCCAAATGGTCTTTCACCATTTGCCACTGAAGTTTCCCTCATAATATCCCTCAAACATCTATCAAGTGTAAACCATGATGCATGCTAAGTTTGTATGATTAGGTTTTGATGAATGACAACCATTGTGAAATTGATAACAACTATCAAAGGATTGAGGACTCCATTAAAAGCAAACAACAACAACAAGAAAACCAAGTCCACAAAGATTGAAGACCTTTCTAGAGTCTAGGACTTAGGTAATGAGTATTGTCAAGAATCAAATTCAATATTTCTCTCAC
>JASCZI010091304.1:18771-30906 GCA_036250425.1 Stylosanthes scabra | reverse complement strand
TGTCATTTATATTTTACAAGTGTCTTGGAAAGTAAAAGCTCCTTGTAAGTACTTAAGAATTGACTTAAGCCCAAGGAAAAATACTAGTACGAGCATTTGAGTTGTTAATATTCAAAGTAATTTAAGCTTCCGCGAAAAATATTAATTGTTGTTAAGATACTCAATTCACCCCCCTCTTGAGTATCCGTGCTACGTGACTAACAAAAGGAGGCAACATTGGATTAGCTGGGATATTAGTTGCAGGGATAAAAACCAAGGGAGTCTAGGTTTTAAGGATCTTAAAGCTTTCAACTTAGCTATGCTATCTATAGAGGAAGATACTTTAATCGTTCTGATTTTTTCTCAGCAACCATTGGTAATCAACCCTCTTGGGCTTGGCGAAGTCTACTTGAAGGCAGGAAAGTACTAGAGAAGGGTCTCATCTAGAAAGTGGGCAATGGTTTGAGGATCCGAGTTTTTGATGATCCCTGGATTCGAAAATTCAATCCTATTTTCTTATTTCAGCAACAGAACACTCATCCAGATCTCATATGGGTTTCTCAACTCATTGGCGAAAATAGGCAATGGAATTCTAATCTAATCAGAAACATATTCAGACCAGACATTGCTACTGAAATTTTACAGACACCTATTGCAGATAACATGGTAGATTCAATTACCTGGTCTTTGGAGCGTAGTGGCAACTATTCAGTTTCCTCTAGATACAAAGTGGCCTTTCAGTTCTTCCACCCGCCAATTGTTGTCCTTCCCAATCAATGTCAGCAGAAGCAGCTATGGCGATCTCTTTGGGACCTTCGTTGTCCTCCGAAGGTTAAGATTTTCCTGTGAAAGGCGCTTCACGACGGCATCCCAGTTCGTAATCGGTTGAAACGTCAAATTCCTGGGGTAGAGGATATATGCCCTAGATGTTTTGAAATGGGGAAAACGACTTTCCATTGTCTCGCTCAATGCCCATTTTCCAAAGAAGTGATTCTCACATTCGAATTCCAAGCACTTCCTGTTCCTGGTAGTTATCATGAATTCTAGAGACGGTGGATTCTAGTATTAGACAATCTGAAACAACTGAGCTCAGTGGAGACAGAAAACAAGTACCTTGGCTACAGTATTATGGTGTCTCTGGATGGAGAGGAATCGTCGTATCTTTGAGAGGTCTGTTGGCTCGACAGACGCCGTGTTATCCTCGGCACAATCGCTAATTAGGGAATATCACCAGCATCACCCTCCCTGATTCTGACTTAGTATGCTTTCTCTTAGGAGTTTTTCTTTCTTTTCTTATCTTTCTCAATTTCCCCTTTCTTAATTACCTCATCTTTCCTTTCAGTATTGAATTCTGTTTATTGTAAGTGGAGATCTCACACTTCTTCTATGTTTGGTTGTCCAAGATTGGACCCTACCCTCAATGTACTCATTTTATTACATTAATAAAATGTACTGCCTTTGAAAAAAAAAATAGATACATCATCATAACAATAATGTTAGTCATCCATTAAACAACCAGTCTTCATTAAATCTAATAATGCAATTTAATTAACAACGATTCTATTTGCACACTAAAATCAACCACTAAATCAGCCACCAGTGTATAATACACATTGAACTACAAAATACATGTGTAGTTTAACTTATTTTTAATGTATATTTTATATTTTAATGTGTATTATACATCAGTAGCTGATTTGGTAGCTGATTTTAGTATACATCCAGCATAATTCTTTAACTAATTAGTTTTATAAGGCCACGTTCCTATTTTTTTAGATAAACACAGTTTTCTATCTAATTTAATTTAAATTTAATACGTAAAATGTCTCTAACTTCCTTCAAAATCAAGCAGTTACGTTGGTTTTATTTTCTACTCTCGTTTTCATCTCTTATGCGATTTCTAAATAACTAAAAATGAAAAAAAAAGAAATATAAGTAATCAATAATTTTTAAACCAACAAATCAGCCAATAAAAAATAGAACATTCATAACCACTATTTATAGAACATCCACAATCAAAGTTATAGAACATCCGAAACCTAAAATAACTATCAACTAACTTTAGAAACAGAACATCCGAAACCTACAAACAGAACATCCAAAACCTAAAGAAATAGAACATCTAATTCAAATTGTTGGCTGATGTTGACTGAATTTTTATTAGTTACCTAGCATTACTTTTAAAAAAATGTGGCCATCTCTTTGATACTGCATTTTGCTTTCTTCATAATAAAGCATACTCACCTTATATCTCACTAGTACGTATTTGCATTGATTGTTTATTACTTTTTATACTACTATTTGTTTATTTCATTTTACAAAACTAAATTCTCAAAGTTGCTGTGTGGACAACTCTCTACTCTCTTAGTGCCCTGAAAATTAATAAAAGAAATTTAAACTTTACTTCGACAGTTATTTGAGTAACTCAATGTTAACTTGTTATATTGCCCGTATAAAAATCACATTAGAAGAACCATTTGAAACACACGACCCATATAAGTTTTCATAACTGATTGTTCGGTAATTTTTTTTTTATTTTGCTTGGATAAAATTGTGTTAGTTTCATATATATTTATTTTGTGTGCAATTATATTATTTTAGATGTGTTATAAAGATTTGAGTTATACAAAAATTATGAGTTGAGAATGTGTTTATAATATAATTTGTTTAAAATGATCTTATTTTGGATGTGTTATAAAAGGTTGGCATATAAAAAAAAAATGGGTAAAATACTATTTTGATCCCTAACGTTTGGGTCGAATTCTGTTTTAGTCCCTAATGTTTAAAACGTCATATTTTAATCCCAAAACATTTAAATTTGACTCAATCAAGTACCACTATTAAAGGTTGGACGGAAATTTAACACTGTAGCTGACGTGGTCCTTTGCTCAGTGATTGATTACTTCACCCCTTCGTTCAAAAATTTCATATAACAAAGTTTGACACTTCATCTTCTCTTCTCATTCTTGTATCAAAGAAAAACTTGAAACATTAATCATTCATCATTATCGCATGAGAATCGAACCAAGAAACTCTCTGTTGCTGCTCTTGGGTGGTTCAACCTTACCTGCATAGTGAGTTAAGGTTACATTGGTTCTTCAAGAGGAAGAAAGAAACGACCCTATCGATTACGGCGTTAAATTTTCATCTAACTTTCAATGATGGGACTTGATTGAGTCTAATTAAAATATTTTGTGATTAAAATAGAACGTTTTAAACATTAGGAACTAAAATAGGATTTGTCCCAAACGTTAGGGATTAAAATAATATTTTACCCAAAAAAATTTCATAAATTTATAACACATCTAAAATAATATAAAAGTATATAAAATATTTTTTTTACACATCTAAAATTATCTAAATTACATATATATTATTTCAAATATTCATTGATATGCTTTTTACTGTGTTAAGGTTTTAGTATTTTATTGTGTAATTTTAAATTTCATTAGGTTGATGGAAAGCTTTAAACTAACTTCAAACAGCCCGGTATTGTTCAAATTTGTATTTTGAATATTTGAAAAAGGATGTATTAAACGTTATATTTATGGATGTGTGTGATTTAATTTTTTTTTAAAACTCATGTAATAAAAGGCTGAATAAAGGATAAATTTAATGGATATGTAGTCGTACTGTAATAATAAAATTATCATGTTCAAATATACTACTCCCATTAGTTAATTTATTTTGTCTAATATTTTAATTAATTGATAAAAGTAGATAAAAATAGTGTATTTTATCATGATAGGAATACCATGGAAGATTATTAATTATAAAAAATATAGTACTCCTATTAATTAACGAAATATATAATAAAATTATCATGTTACAATATAATACTCCCATTATTTAAAAAAAATTTGTATTTTATATACTAATGGAAGAATAATATTCATCATAAAAAAGATAATATTTACTTGATAATTAAAACGATGGTTGATTTACATAAGGAAAAAGAAATGAAACAGTGACAAAAGCACTATATATTTTCAAGAGTACTCAACCAGCAATCACAATATCCAAGTAGCATTGTCCCATTAATTATAATGAAAATATTATTTTTTATGATTAATATTATTCTTTCATTAGTATATAAAATACAATTTCTTTTAATTAATAGGAGTACTATTATTGTAATATGATAATTTTATTATATATTTCGTTAATTAATGGAAGTACTATATTTTTATAATTAATAATCTTCTATTGTTATTTCTATCATAATAAAATACACTATTCCTATCCATTTTTATCAATTAATTAAAATATTAGACAAAATGGATTAACAAATGAGAGTATATTTGAACATGATAATTTTATTATTATGTATCTAGTTAATTAATACGAGTATATATTTTTTATTATTAATATTCTTCCATTAATTTTAAAATATTTAAATATTTTAAAATTATAATTAAACCTTAGACATATTAATTAATTAAAACCCTTAATTAAAAAAAATTATTTTTTAAAATTTTTCACGTAAAGTACATGATGTCTCTACAATAAACGTGTTGTGCATGGTAGCGCCTTTTGAGAAGTGATTTTCTTTTTGATTGCGCCTTTACGTTAAACATTTCTATTATTGGAAGCTCATCTTCCATTAGCACCTCCTGCAAAGAAAACGCCAACTGTTTTAGCACCTCTTAGTCAGTATGGCAAAAAAAAAATAGCATGGCAAAATGGGGGCAGTTGGGTCAATTATTTTAAAAAGAGACAATCCGACAATAAATTTTCAAAATAGGGACATTTGAGTAAAAAACTAGTTTTTTAGTGAATTAAATCCACAAATAATGTTAAAAATACAATAATACAAAATTGTGGAAGAATTAAGAAAAGTACAAATGACTTTCTATACATGAGGACAAAAATACATATTATTTATTTAATGAATCAAGTGTACACTTGAATGATATTATCTGTTAGATACATCTATCCCTCTATATCAATCAAATTTCATTTTCATTTTCATTTGTACTTTTTATTTATTCTTTCTATAATTTAACTATTATTTATATACACTTGACTCATTAAATAAATGATATGTATTTTTGTCATTCATATAAAAAATTATGTATAGTTTTATTCATTCTTCCTAAAATTGTCTTATTTAACTTAACGTCTATCATGTACGTAATATCTATAATTATAATGTTTTAGAAACTATAATTTGGAACCATAAAGAGTCTTATTTTGCTTTATTTTAATGTATTTGTTCTCTTATTTTCTTAGTTTTTAATTATTAATAAAATAAATAAGTAATTTTAGATGTAATAAATATATAATTATAGATATTAAGTTAAATAAGTTAACTTTGAGTATTGTCTCCTAATATTCATCTATAATTATTAATTTTTTAATTACACACTTTTTACATATTATACGTTTATTCCAATGATAATTAATAAGAATTTAATTTTGATATATTTACCGTGTAAATTATTTTATATAATATTTTTTTTATCCTTTTATATAGTCATTTAATCACCTATTTTTATGAATGACTATTTATGTTGATAATAATATATATCTATTTTTGCTGACATAATAATATATAATTAGATGTATGTGTAAAACTTTTTTATAGTATATCAAAATTAAATTTAATTAAAAAATATAAACAAAAGTTAAAATAGGGACTAATTTTAGCCTTCAACTTACACCTTCAAACATTTTCAAAATCTACACAATGCTAGAATGATATCAAAACTCATTTGTTTGGTTCAAATGAGTTTTTTCATTCTATATAATTAATGTGGTAGAACTTTTAGAAAGCTAAAATTAACTAATTTTACAATTTAGGATCAGGGTTTAAAAACTTAGGATTAATGGTCTATGATTTAAATTTTAAAATTTAAACTAAATAAAACAATCTGAAACAAAATAACTAATATTGGCTAAAAAATGTTGACCATGTACTGATGTGGTAATTAACTAATAATTAAATTTTGAGTATATAAAGACAATAATAAAAAATTATCATAATTAATTTAATATTTATAATTTCATATATAAAGAAAATTTATAATTATATATTTATAATATCTAAACTTATTTATTTATTTTATTGATAATTAATGAATACTAAATAAAAGAATTTTGAATTATTTACAGCTTTTGTCTCTCTAATATTTTCGTTAAATTTTTGTAGTGTTTAATATGGAACGTACATATGAAAGTATGAAAACGCATATCCATTCCACATAAAGACCCCCAAAAAAAATATATCCATTCCACATAGGAAATCTTTTCGGAGGAATACTTGATTTCTGACATTGGCACACACTTCAATAAAAACAGCTAGGATCCTCAAGTACAAGTGCTTTCAAGAGCGTGATGCACACCACCCTACCTTTTTCCAAACCTTTTGGATCAAAAGAAAAGTAAAATTTTCTAAAATAAAATAAAACTTTATTTTCATAAAAAATAATAAAACCTTTAATTACACATTTTTTTTAAGTTTACACAAAGTTCCTCGTATTATAGGAAGATTATCCGGTATGTCGCAAAAAATATAGCATATTATATTTCATCGCTTTTTAGTCGTTGATCTTGATTTTAATTATAAAATAATATATGAGTAAAATCAACGGTTAAAAAATAGTGAAATATGATATACCATACTTTTTATGGCAAACTGAATAAATTTTCTATATTATATGACACAAAAGCAAGTATATAACCTAATATATGACAATTTTTTTTTTCAAATTTTGAACCAAGTTCATCTTATAGTTTGGCGAACTTCATGCTACGTAGAAAAAATTGGAGACAGTATAACAAATTTGGTGCAAACTTTAAGAAAATTGAATATGTGTAATAAATAAGTGAATACAATAAATAAAACTAAATAGAATAAATAAAAAAACTAATTAACTAACTACATACAATTACATAAATAATAAAACTATTACATAAATAAATGAATAAAACTAGACAAATAATAAAATTACTTAAAGAAAAAATATTGATAATTAATAAAATACTTTTTATAATTAGTTAATTTTGTATTTTTTTTTAGAAATAGAATATTTAAAACAATAAAAAATAAAACATTCAATTTAAATTATTGACTAATATTAACTGAATTTTTATTAATTACCTAATATTGTTGTGAAACTAAACAAATATCATGGATGATACTTCCATTCGACCCTTTGAAAAAAGATCAACCATATATCATGCAACAGATCGCAACTGTAAATAAGTTATAAAGAATATATCAGAGAGTAATATAAATAAATACACTACCTAATAATTCTCATAATCTTATGATATTATACATTTTATTTTTTATGTGCAAGAATTTCAGTAATGAGTTCATAAAGACAATTGCATATGCTTTTCTATTCTTCTCTCTTTCGTTAAAATAGATAATTCTATGTATATCCTTTTTGATTAATGTATTAATTAGTTAAAAAAATTATTGTTGCCTCTGCAATTTAGTCATAGTAAAAATCGAATATTTTGATAAATAAAGGTAGATAAAATTAGACAAAATATTTATTAACTTTTTTCAAGTTTTATTTAAATAAATTAGGCATATATTCATGGAAAATTATTACATGTCCAACTGCTGAAAACCGAACCATAGTTTTCTAAGTACAAATAATTTGCCAAACAACATTTTTTTAATAAGCATTGTAATTTGTCTTTTAGTCGGATTGGAAACAAATAAATTAATACAGGCTGTTGAATAAATTTGGCATGAGGACCGGCTCAAGAGAAAATTTTTGATCCATTACATCAAGTAAAAGCCGATTGGTCAAATATTGGAATATTATTATTATTAGTATTATCATTATTTTGAGGTGGTTTATTATTATTATTATTATTAACTCTTCTAAATGACAAATAAAATTGTTGGTTTTATGACTACATTCTAAATACTAACTATTATTTTATTATATAAAATCAAATATTATACCAATATATTGGCTAATATTAATAAAAAATAATGTATCTAAAATTTTACTATTATTATTGTTGTTGTTAGGCGTTGTTATTATTATTATTATTATTATTATTATTATTATTATTATTATTATTATTATTGTTGTTGTTGTTAGTAGTAGTAGTAAAAATTAATCAAAATAATATATTCGGAAAGAAAAAGATTAGGGAGCCAACAAATTATGACCAAAGTCAATATAGTTACGGATGATATACATTTTAGATAATAATTTAATCTTGGATAAATGAGTTACCGATGATAACTGATATAAATTTTGGATGATAACTTAATTATTGGCTCCTAATGGCTCCCTAACATTGATTCCGCAGTATTGTTCATTGGGAAAAATAGTGAAAATGAGATTATATAACTGAACTTATATACTTGGCATGTACTGTGGTTTGGATTTACATTCGTCAAACTGTCGTTTGAATGAATTTGCTTTTGTAGAATTGATTTTAGGTGAAAGTCAACGTGATCTATGTTTGGCAATTCTATATCCAAGTGATTTTGATAACATGGATATTATATGGATAATATTAGTTAAAATTACTTTTAAATAGATAATTACTAGAAAGTACATAATATTAAATTATAATATCATCTTTTCAAAATTTGTTTTATGTATAGTATTTTTTAAGTACTAAAATTTTTTAGTTATTATTATTTATAGTTAATTTTTTTATTTAATTGCTCTATATAATGGAATCAATAAATCATATTATAAAGAAATAATTAATCATAATAAATATAATACACAAGAATCACAATTATAAAAATATATAATATCTAATAAAAATAATTAAAAAAATATATAAAAAAATTCATGAATAAAATAATAACATGTTTAAAGGGTAGAATTGATAAAAATAAAATAATTTTTATCCAAAAAATTTCATAAATAAATAAGAGGTTCATAAATAAAACAATAATATATGTGAACATTAAAAAAAATGATTAATATTTATCATATCAATAAAAAAATACAATAAAAATAAGTAGAAGTTTTTAAGAACAAAATAAATAATAAAGAACGACTTCATAAAAATTAGAATAAAATACAATAAAGGATAGAAAGTAAAAATTATATATACTCAGATGCAATAAGAACTCTAAAAAAATAATAATATAGATGAGAAATCAAAATACTAAATAAAAATAATATATGTAAAAAACTATTAGAACCAAAAAATATAATGAAAAAGAAATTAAAAATTAAAAAAATGTAAGAGAATACTAAAAATTATTAAAATAAATCAAAATAGTTATCTTAATAATAAATGAAATGGAAGTTTTTGATAAAAAAAAAAAAAACAGATGGACCAATAACCATAGAAATTTAGATGTTTAACATATGTGATGCAGTGATGGTAAATTATTCATGTACTTTTTTTCAGTGAAGAAAATAAAAGATATAATAGGTAGGAAAAAGAAAAATAATGTTAACCAATTCTCCAACGTAAAATGTAAACGCAAGAGCTTAAATTTATAGCTTTACGTGAACGTATGCTTAAGAATATAAACCCACTTCTACATTTAAAGAAAAAAATAGCCAAATATAAAAGTGATACGTTCAAGACGCTGAGATGTGATTTTCAGCTCCCAACACTAAGTCAAATATGAGAGTCAACATCATACTTTTAATATTTTTTGTAAGAGAAATTTTGTTTTGCCTGTGATAATTTGTTCAAATAGCATTGGAAAACAAAACAATAGAGGTAAATTGACAAGAAATGAACGAATTTTAATGCATTGCAAGTCTGAACGTCTTGCAGCTGGTCATGATGGCTTGATCACAACACCAACGAATTTTCCATTTGGCATTTAAGCTTCTTTTTTTTTTTCATAATGCATTTCAGTTTGTCTTTTAGTAAATTTGAAAATGAGTAAATTAAAATAAGATGTAAAACAAATTTGACATCATGATCAACTTAAAAAAATGCATCTATGGCGCTTTTTTTATTATAGACATGCGTCTTTAAACGTGTAAGTAAAGACTGATTGTGCAAATTAAGCCTTATCTATTATTGTCAATTCCAATTAAAAATAAATTAATTATTTAGATTATTATTATTATCACTTTTATATATTTAATACAGTTTATTATTTTATAGTACCATTCTAAATACTAACTATCATTATATTATAATTATAATATAAAATAAAAATTTAAACTGTATTGATCTTAATTAATTTTAATTATAAAATGTATATATAATTAAGATCAACGGCTAAAAATATAGGAACACCGATGTTCCGAATATATATATCAACTCATATATTAGAATACATCCTTGAAATGTCTAAATTATATATATATATGTTTTGTTATATCGTATAGCATATTATTTTATTGTTTTTTATAATTTGTTCAAGCAGCAGTAGCCATATTGACAAGACTGCTCAAGGAATAGAAAATGAAAATATTTATACACATCGTATGCTTGAGAATCCTGCATGGAAGCAATTCAGCACCACCATACGGACACCTTTGTCAAACTTGACCAACTGTGAGTAACGATATATGCTATTATTTATTGCAATTTTGGACAAATGCTCTATTTCTCAAATAATGTATATATGAATAGAGTAGCAAGGTTTAAATAAAAAAGTTCTCATGTCCAAGTAACTTAAAATTTGGAGGTCTTTCTCTATTTGTTTGATAGGTTTATCGTGCGGAAGCATTGGACTAAGATCTTTCTCAAGTTGCAATTCAATACATAATAGGCTGAAGGTCAATGGCATTTCACATGATTCAGACATCACAATAAGGCAGTAATAGAATAATACAAACATTAAAATTTTAAAAAATATTAATGACTTATTCTATCAATATACGTTTGGTTTAGTTTTTAAAAATTCCAAAAAAAAAAATTATATGCACTTAGCATTTGATTTTCTTTTCAGGAATAGCAAAAAGTTTTTCCCTGGAAAGACCGTGATCCAGGAAGCTCGTATAGCGAAAAATATAGCAAGAAATCCTGAGACTCTCTTCTCTAATACTGCGATCAATGATCGTATCAACGACTCAACCTAGGCAACTTCGACAGAGTGCTTTTTTTTACATGTGAAACTGTTGTAAAAAAATACGTTTCAACATAATTGGAGCTTTTTAATTTTTACCTATTGTGATTATGATATTTACATGGCAGGTTCGTCAAGTCAATATCCAAATGTAAGACCAAGTGACCAGCAAAATTCAAGTTTAGACCGTATGCAATCAACTGAAAGGTTTGGCCGGAAAACTATATATTTTTCATTACTTCTTTATAAGTTGATCTTTAATTTTAATACATCCTAAAAAGCTAAGTGTTTTATGTACAATTCATAGGTTGCTTTCAGTTGTGCATGATGTTGCACAACCCACAATGGTGAATAACATGGAAGCTCTTATTGATTATGATCCATTGGGTGATTATGAATGTAATGTGAAAAATTTGGTGTAAGTTAAAATTTGTTGATGATAAAACTAATTATAACCCAATCTTTTATTGACTATAGGTGTTAATGCATATGATGATTCTAACTTAGATTAAGAAATCGATGATGGTGCAATCCCATATCACGATGAAATAGTTGGTATGCCCATCAACCTGTAATTCAAAATTATTTACAGTCAATTACTACGCATCTTACAGTGATATTTGTAATTACTACCCATCAACCTTGCATGAAGGATGGCTGGTGCACAAAAATATTTCCTAAGGAGTTTAGGCAAAGAACAATTATTGATGATGTCGGGTTTCCAAAATATAGAAGGCGAGATGATGGGCGAACGGTGCAAAAAAAAGGGGTTGTCTTGGATAATTCTTACATCGTTCCATACAATGCTAAACTATTGTTGAGGTATGCGTGTCATCTAAATGTTGAGTATACATGTTAGACGAGTGCAATCAAGTATTTGTTCAAATATGTGCATAAGAGGAATGATCGCGTAACTGCTACTATTTATGAACCGGAAACTAATCAAAGCGTACATGTTGTGGATGAGATCCGGAACTATTATGATTGTAGGTACATCTCAGCGTGTGAGGCAGCTTGGAGGTTGTTTGGTTATGAGATTCAAGTCAAAGAGCCTACAGTTATTCGTCTTCCAATCCATTTGTCTGGTGAACAATCTGTTGTTTACGAAGACTTAGAACGTTTTGAGGATGTTGTTGACAAAGCAGATGGTCGAAATACGATGTTTCTTGCTTGGATGA
>JASCZI010091302.1:19074-30967 GCA_036250425.1 Stylosanthes scabra | reverse complement strand
TTATGAAATCATAGCCCTATTTATAGTAAAAGATTTACTATTACATGAAAAGGAATGAACGGCTATGATTCATTTACTATGCAACATAGTAATTTGATTAGGAATGAACGGCCATGATTTATTGGGTTACTATGCCGCATAGTGCCGCATAGTAACCGGCGGCTCAATAATTCATAACAAAAAGTACATTTATACCCCTGATTTTTAAAAAATTGTACAAATTTACCCCTGACTTTTGTGAAATACTTAATAACCCCTAATCTTCGTAAAAACAGTACAATTATACCCCTATTTTAGTTTGATTCGGCTAAAAAAAACGAAAACTTTCAATAGAATTCCTTTCAAAATCACTCACATGATGGAAAAGAAGAATCACAAACGTTTTTTTTAGTAGCTACATAAGCAATTTTCGTTTTTTTTAGCCGAGTCAAACTAACAGAGAGATATAATTGTACTGTTTTTACGAAGGTTAGGGGTTATTAAGTATTTCACAAAAGTCAGGGGTAAATTTGTACAATTTTTTAAAAGTCAGGGGTATAAATGTACTTTTTCCTAAAAAAAAAAAACCATGTGGGTACATGCCATATGGCAGAACCTCATTCACCATTCAAACAGGGGAACAAGTGGTTTTGGCTAATCAAGTTCAACCAAATGATTTATTTCTATGCTAAATAGAATATTATTTCGGTGTCAAATAGTATAAAAAATTACTTATAAATAGTCTTCTATTTAGCATGAAATAAATGACTTGGTTGGACTTAGTCGGCCAAAACAATTTATTCACATAGAATTATTGTTTTCAATATTTAACATTTTTGTATTAAAGCTTAATACATCATGTTGATAATAATATTAAAATTGAATAATTATTTAATATTATTATTAAATTCTAAAATTTTAATAAAATAAAAGGAATTTTGATCCGAGATATTTTAAAATTTAAGACTATATTAAATATTTGTATTTCTAAAAATTAAAATATTTTATTGTTGATAGGAAAAAAAAGGTGTTCATCTACTATAGGTCGATGGCAATGATTCTTTTTAAAAGTTATTATATTATATTATAAAACGTATGCTTAGTCTATTTAACTAAATATAGATAAAGAAATAATACATCAAATATTTTTATAAAAGTATTTTTTCTTTATAATATTTAATATAATTAAAGATGAAAATAATATAATGTGAACTTTTTCAATAATAAAATTAATTAAATATATTGACAGTATAAAAAAAATTGGCACTATCCTCTAATCTAATATTGTCGTATTAATCATTCTTCACTTATGATTAGGGGTGTTCACGAGTAAAAAATGGTATTTTCAATGTAGATTCAGCCCAAAATATACACCAAATTTATTATTTAGATCTAAACACGACTATAAACCCGATGAAATCTTAGAAACCTTCGAGTCGGGTGAAAATCGAGTCTTTAATAATCAAATTTCAAAATTAAAACATAACAATCAATCGCGTATTAATAATACGAATTTTTAACAAATATGCAGATAACAACTAACAACTCTAACCACTAAAATTTAAATTTTAAATTCTAAATTTAAATTATTGATATAAAATATAAAAAATGAAGAGCTAATATTTATTAATTGACAAGAATTGCGAAAAATAAATGAATAATAATAATAATAATACAGAGAAATTTTGTACTATAAGTAGGAACTCTTTTTATACAGAAAAATACTTTATTTATTAATATTTGCATTACTCAGGATACTTACATATTTAAATACCGTATTTCATTTTGAAAATAACACGTCCAATTTGAAAATAACTATATCTTAGATACAATGTTTGTTTTCTAGATGAATAAAGATTAATTTTAAACATATATTGGCTGCTTATGCAAAATTGTACATCTAAGATATAAAACATTCAAAGAAACTTCCACCATTAAATAATTTGTTGCGATTTGAATAGTATCCGTTTTATTCTATATATTTTTTCATTAATCCAAGTTTAATTAAATGATTAAAAATTTTAAAATTATAATTTTTAATTTAAAATTTATATACATATAATTTATATTTACAATTTAATTTAATATATTAAAAATAAACATTTATTTAGGATACAATTGTTAATAATTTTTGCGCCATATATTCGTATCGTCAAAATTAATTATTGATATACTATTTTTTTTAGACACAAAAAAAATACAATTCAATTGGAAGTTTGGAGCACTAAGGTAAAAAACACAATAATAAAGATATTAATTAATAAAATATTTTTTATTTATAAATAAAAAATCTTATCAGTATATGCTAATTAAAATTTTAATTAATTATATTTTAATTTGTTAGTATATTTGTGGGTTATATCTTTCACGTCAACCGTAAAGGGAAGAAAAAAAAGAAAAATAATAAAATAAAAATTGAAAAATATAATAATATAAAAGTAAGACAACAAAAAAAATATAAAAGTAAAAAGAAATAGAAATCCTTTACGTATAACAAGGTAAGTATTAATTAAGAGTACTTTTAATTTTTACTCCATGCTCACTTGCTAATGGAGGTTAAGAAAATGGTGTATAATTTCTTGTGCACCACGGACAAGCGGAGAGGCACGATGGCATTATAAAAATTCAGCTACCATTCGACCAATGACTTAAATTGAATATTTTACTTTTTTAGGTTTCAGATGTTCTATTTTTTTAGGTTTCAGATGTTCTATTTCTATATTGATTGTTTTAGGTTTGACATGTTCTATTTCTAAAAAATAGTTATGAATGTTATAATTTTTTAGATTATGAATATTTTATAAACAGTAGTTATCGATGTTCTATTTTTTATTGGCTGATTATTGATTAAAAGAATATTGATTACCTATATTTTTTCTTATCCATATGAATTCATGATAATAATTCAAGAAGAGAAAGTCTTGATGACCAATATTTCTAATTGTAACACGAAATCACCATAATACCAAACTAAATAAATATAAGATCAATATACTTGGTCCCAGTCATATATTTTTTGCCTTCCTTCGTTCGAATCCTATAATTTTTGCTCGCAATTCTCCTTCAATTTCTTTTGAATTTTGCTATACAAATCTTCTATTACTAAACCGGATAGATGATCATCGGAATCGGGCTAAAGAAACTCTTATTAAACATTAAAAAAAAAATTGGTCGAATAGTTAACTTATTTGTTGTTTTAATAAATATAAATGGTTTGAATTTTACTTTATGTATGCAGCAATTTTAGTAACAAGTGATAAATCATAAAATAAAATTTAGATTCATAACGAATTAATTATTAACCTATAAAATTAAAAGTTGTTACCGTCCGACAAAAAAAAAACTATTGTCAAAAATTAACCTAATCTTTATTTTTTTCTCTCATTATTGTCAATTTTCCTCGAGTCTATTTAATATTTTTAGAATTAATACTCAATTTAGCTCCAAAATTTTAGGATATATTTAAATTAACCCATAAAATTTGAGTAGACTCAAATTGAGTCTACAGATTTACCATTGTAATTTACTTTAGTTTCCTCTTCTCAGTGCGAATAATTAATGTAAGGAACTAAGGATGTTTTTTTTATTATTATTTATTTGTTAAATTCGATAACATGAAGCTGGGTTGGAATGTTTGCCACGTGCCACGTACGTACTGGACAACTCCAACATTCTACAGTTACATGTTAGATCTCAAGATTCATATCAAGACCTCGTGATGGGCATGCGTAAAAAGGAAATATTATTTAATTGCAAAAAGGTCCTATAAATTTGTTCCAAACAAGCCTACTTTTATGAGTTAACAACGAACATGGCTACCTCTTCTCTTAACTACTTCCACTTTCATTTGTATCTAACTCTAATAATCTCTATCTACTTCACCACCATCACCAGTACCCATGCAGCTTTCTCAGAACAATCCTACATAACTTTACCCTCAGACTCAGAGAAAGTTACCCATCTTCGCTTCTATTACCATGACATCAGAAATGAAAATAACCCAACGGTGGTGCAAATTGTGGACGCACCCAAGAATACTCCCAACGGTTTTGGCTGCGTTCTTGTCATGGATGATGCTTTGACTGAAGAGCCAGACTGGAGTTCCAAGCAAGTTGGAAGAGCCCAGGGTATATTTGCTCAAGCTTCTCTCCAGGTAAAGTATTAAGGCTGCACTTGCGAGAATTAAATTTATCTTTTTTGTTTGATTTAAAATTTATCATGAAACAGAATAAATTGAATTAAATAAAAAAAAATACAAAAATTATTACTGAAAATTTTAACATTTGATATGAATATTTACATAAAAGGAGTTATTAAAATTTCAGAGTCTTTATCCTAAAATATGAATAACTATATATGTCTCCACATTTTAAAATTAATAAAGGGACTAAATTTTATGGGTAAGAGATTCAAATTTTAGTTTCAGACAAAATAAGATATCAAATGTTAGTCTTTATGAATAAATACTACCTAATATTATGACCGGATAAGGCCAATTTTTTTTTCGGGACTTTGATGATAGTGCCTTACACTTAGGGGTGGCAAAACGGGCCTAACCCGCCGGGCCGGTCCGTCAAATCCGTCAAAAAAGGCGGGTTGGGCTAGAATTTTGAACCCGCCGAATTAAAAAAATCCGCCAAGCCCGCACCGCCAAATCGGCCGGTTCCCGCCGGGCCAAGGTGTTCGATTTTTGTTTTAAAATTTATAAAATATTTGTGAATATTAGGAGAATATATACATACATATGAATATTAAAAATTGTAATTTTATTTCTTTATTTATTTTATATTCTTATATACATTGTATTATAGGTTTTTTATATAGTTATTTGAATATATTTCTATTTTTCATATTTTAAGAAAAAATTAAATAATGTATATTACAACGAATAACTTTATTAGCATTGATAATTAAGAAAAAATATTAAAAAATTCTATTATTTTTTATTTATATTTGGATTTGGAATAAATTATTATTTTTTTAAAAAAATTTGAGCGGGCTAATAACCCGCCGGGGGCCCGCTAACCCGCCATAGGACGGGGCGGGCTAGTATTTTGAACCCGCACAATTTTTTCAGCCCGTCCCGTCTCGCCCCATTTTTTGGCGGGCTTTGGCGGGGCGGGCCAAAGCGGGGCGGGCTACCCGCTTTTCCACCCCTACTTACACTTATATATCTTTAAAATTTGTGTGATATATGAGTTCTTTTGGGATGACAATGTGGAGTTTATTAGCTTATGTTACATTAGTCTATTTTCTCGCAATTTCGGTAACTTATATTTTGACATTGTAGACAACGGCTTGGTGAAATTAGCCTTGGAATAAATAAGGAGAAAAAAAGAAGAAGGATCCGTTTATCCAAAATGCTTGATCCATTTCACTGCTGCATCTAATTAGTGGTCATTTTTTCGTTTTGATCATTCGAAGAAAATCTCAAATCAGAGGCGGAGCAGCTCAAGGCTTTGTTTTCATACTATGGAAAGAAAACCATAACAACTAAATAAATTCCTAGACTCAACTAAATAAATTCCATTATATGCATTAACTATTATATGGTAGACACTTATATACAGGTATATAAAGTTAAAAGTTGAAAATTATTAGATGAATTAATATATTTAACTAAATTATCATTTAACCAGGACGGATCCAGAAATTTTATAAAAGAGGGGTCGAAAATTAAAAATTTGGAAATAAAATATTGTTCATATATTTTACAACTCTAGTTTCTTTTATTAATTTTAATAAAAAAATTAAATGCCATAAAAAATAAAAAGTTTTATTAGAAATAATATTTTTATATTTTAATATCATTTATAACTAAAATTAATTTTAATAAATACATTTATATCAATTTTTTTCCATAAAATCCTAATTTGTATCCTTTATTTTTATAAAGAGTATAATATGAATTTAATAGATTAGTTTTTCTAATACTTTTTGTACATGTAATTAAAATAATTACTAAATATAACATGGGAAATATATTTATATTGATAAACAATTTAATTAATATATTCTATTTTAATATCATGATAAAAGAAATAAATTTTAATATAATTTAATTTTATGTATTTCTTACTATATTGAGATAGGAGTTGTTATTAAAATTAAAGTTTTTTTTGTATGATAATATATATAAGACTTAAAGTAAAAAAAAAAAAAAAATAGGAAGATGAAAACAATGCATAAAATAAAATAAATTTAAAAATACAACAATTGGGAATCGAACCTGTGTTGTAGTGTAAAGCAAAATTGCTAGTACTTGCTTAACCACCAAGCCAATAAAACAATGCATGAAACAAAATAAATTTGAAACTACAACAATTGGGAGTCGAATATGTGTTATAGTGTAATGCAAAATTGCTAGTACTTGCTTAACCACCAAACCGATAGATCCATTATAATACTTAGAGACATCCTATACTATACATATATTAAGTTTTGAAATTTTCTGGGGGCCCAAAGCCACGCTTAGGGGCGAAGCGTGTACGAAGGAAGGGGCCAATGGACCCCAAATTATAATTTTCAGTTAAACAAATTTATTTTTTTAAGCAATAGTCCCCTAAAATTATGTTATATATCCCTTCTATTAAATATAATATAAGTCCAGCTTTTAAATTTAAATATAATGTAAGCTCATCTATTTAAAAGTCCAAAATAAAATATAATATTTAATTTTTTTTAAAAAGTAAAACGGTAAATAAACCAAATCCTATTATCTATCTTTTATTCTCCATTATTTTATCTGTTTTTCTCTTTTCTCTTTCCCTCTTTCAAGAATCGCAACATCTCATTGAACAACATTTCACAATAAGTAAAAATAAAATACCATGTTTTCTTTCTTTTTTAATCTTCTTTATTCTATTTTATTTGATTAGTCACATTTTATTTTTTATATTTAACTCTTGTTTTTTTGTTTTTAAATTAAAATATTATTCTACTTACAAAGATTATGTTATTTTTTTAAAAAAATTATATAACACATGAGTGTCTAGTATATCTTTTTTTAATTGAATATTAAACCTAAAAATATATTAAAAATAGCAATATAAAATATTTTCATTGAATACTTTCTACTTAATTTAGCCCCTCTCACAAAGAATTAGTTTAGCTTCGCTCCTGTCCACATAGACTCACCTAAAATTTAAGTCTAATTATAAGCATAATATTTAAAAGGGTAAAAAGTTTAATCATAAATATTATTTTTAAAAACATAAAAAATATAAAAATTTTTTTAAGTAGAATTAAATTTATAATTAAACTTTAAAATCCCAATATTTTTCTATCAAAATTATTGCACGATGGGTTTTTATCTTATTAAATATTTGATCCCTATTAACAAAAGTGGAATCGAATCTAATCCTTGAAAATTATCATGTAAAATAGTTCTGTGAGCAACATCATGGTTAATTTGGTTGCTGATTGGTTGTATACAGGATCTAGGCCTGGCAATGTTGACGAATTTCGTATTCACGGAAGGGAAATATGCAGGGAGCACAATTAGCATGCTTGGGAGGAACGCTATCTCTGAGAAGATCAGAGAGATGCCAATAGTGGGTGGTACTGGTGTATTCAGATTTGCAAGGGGATTTGCCATTGGATTTAGTGTTCACTCTGTTTCTACTCCTCAACACTATGTTGTGGGGTACAACGTCACTATTTCTCATCCCTAAGAAACAAGACAACTGTTGGAAATAAATAGAACCACTACAATTCAATCTATCATGGTTAAGAAGAGATGTATGACCACATTCCAATCCAATATATTAAAGGATTAATATAAGAAGGTCTTTGATTAAATTTATAAATTTATTATTATGATAAAAATTATAATATTGTGAGATAAATCTTTTATAATTTAATTTAAAATATTTTTGATCATAGAATTATTAAACGAGATATTAATAATTCAAAAGATCAATATATATATATATATAATGGTTTTATTGGATGAAGATTAATAAATTTTAGTTATTAAATTATATACATAAATGGTGTGTATAAAGATATATATGACCATTGAATTGACTCATTCTGATAATTTCTAATTGTTATAATTATCGTATATTTGTTAATAGGATAATTTCATGAAAAATATTGTATTAGAGTTTTCTTCGACCTGTGACTATCATAGTAATTAACAATGTATTTGTTATACTTTGATTCCGAACACCTAATGCAATAGGGTGCTAGTTGAATGGATATTAGTTATAATTTAAATATTTGTAGAATTAGTGAATAATCAATAAGTAATCCATCAATTTTTGATAAAGAGTTTGAGTTTCATGATTATAAAAACTGAATTAAATAAAGCATTGGCCAATAAGATTGAATAATAAAGAATTGAGTTTCCAGTTCATTATAATATTGGTAACAAGTTAGAATGTAACTGCTAGGCCATATTTTAAAGGTTAATTAGTAGTTGAAAAGATAGAAGGAATTATACTTTGTTCATCATTGGTTCTGATTAGTATAATTATGTTATACTATCAGGTCGTCGAGGAATGTTACCAAACGTCAATCTCAATTAGTAAATCTAGTATGACTAATTTGCTACCTGTTTAATGTTGAACGGTCAATACTATCAAGTGTTTTTATCTTTGCCAAAAGTATTATTTAATTATTATTTTGATTTAATTAAATAAATAGTTCAAATATTAAATGATGGTTAAGATAATTAGTTGTCCTGCCATGAGTTTCAAATTTTGAATATAAAATTTGGATAAGTTCCTAACTGAATTTATTTTAAACTCGATTTAAACCTGCGCAATGTATGGAAAATTCAAAAATATAAATAAAGATATTCTTAGTATTAAAAGATAAGTTATTTAAAATTATTTGATAAAATATTATTTTATAGAATTATTTAGTCTAATTTTAAAATATATAACTAATACTGATGTATTATATACAAATATTCTTGTATATTTTATTAAATCTATAATTTTTTTTCTTTTAAGTATTGACTTTGAATTTAGACCATTTATTTACTTTTTAATTACTAATACTTTTTTCAAAATGACAAATTTTTTTTTCATAACTTTATTAAATAAATTCAACTCAACAAATAGGGCATGACAGTAAAATTTTACTTTTCATGAGTTACGATAATACCATATCATGTATTTTTCAACAACAATATTACAACTAAATGATATTTTTAAAAATATAAATTGTTGAAAAATGAAAAAATAATATATAAGTGACAAAGATAATATATAATTAATGAATATGAGAATGTGAACAGTAATCTATGTATTATTGATTTCTTAGCTCTTATACATCTTGGATGTATATATTTACATAACTATGGACTAATTCTATAAAAGATAATAGGTGTTATTTATAATAGTCAAGTTATGATTGAACTATGATCAAACATAAATCTGAATTTAAATATTAAAAAAAAATGTATAAATAGATTATTTTTTATCTAACAAATTTTTTAATTAAAAATGTATTCTAACTTTTTAAAATATACATTGCTTAAAATAATTATGAGTGTTTTTACCTTAAAATGTTAATGTATTCATGATGCTTAAAATAGACATGAGAATTTTTACTATAGAGCACCATTATGGACAATGAATCTGACATTATTGTAGCGACACAAGAGTTTTTGCAGAGGAGGAAGAAGGAAATTGTGATAACAAATATAATAATAAAAAATAAAGATTATAAAGTTTTTTTAAATGCACTTAAGAGTTATTATATTGAATATAATTTTTAGTCTTCTAATATTCTTTTTATAATTTAAATTATAGAAGAATCTATATCTTAAAAGGCATACTTTTTTAGTAAAAAAACAAAACCATAACTTTTGGCTTTTGATCCTCTATTACACTTTTATAACTTAAATGTTAGAGGTATCCAATGTGAAGAATCAAAACTCTATTTGTAACTTAAATGTTAAAAGCATTCAAGACAAATAATAAAAACTTTGTAACCTAAATGCTAGTAGTATCCAATGCTAGATACAAAAATAAATAAGAGCTCTTAGATAATATTTAATCTTAAAATAATATAAAATTTCAATTTGAAATCAGAAACAACTTCATATGATATATATTTGTATCTATGTCATTAGTGATGACGACCAGTAATGTGTTATTCCTTTACTTCCACATATATGAACATACAAATTTGGTTCTTTCTGAAGAATTTGTTGCAAAGAGTTGCAAGAAGTTTCTCAGTTACTTCTATTAATTAAAGAGTTGATAGCAAGGATTAATATTGGTTTTTATATGCATAGCGCCTTAGTACGTTAGAAAGATAAAAATTCTATTTTACTATTCAGATACTTATATCTGATCTATATTGTTTGAATAAAATTTTAAATACAAAATAAATCAATTATGATTACTTTATTCCTTTCGCCGCGTGTTATGAATACATTGCAATCCTCCTTTAACAACTTCAGAAATATGATATGTAGATGAAAGTTTTGTGTGTGCGCCTCTGAAATATAACTTCTATTTAACTAAAATATATATATGTTTAAAAAGAGTTACTTTCAAGAGTTAATTATTTAAAATATGACTATATCCAGATTAATTTGGTAATTGGTATCACTTAAAAATTTAGCATATTGTCAGCTAACAAATTTAAGAATATCAATCATTTTATATGTTAAAATGCTTAACCAACTTGAGTTAGTTACTTACTTGTTCACTTAAATAAATATATTTACTTAAATAAATATATTTGAATTTCACCTTTTATATGCAATAACTCATTGAAGAATTGCAAACCATTAAATAAAAGTTAAATCTGTAATAAATTAATCCTTAGCTATCAAGTTAGGAAATATCATATATAAAATGAATTATAGTTGTGGTACCAAAACTACAGCATAAATACAAGAGTAGTGAGCAAATCATTTATGCTTTAATGTTCTCATATCAACTTTCAATAACTTCCCTTCCCACAAGTGAACTACAAAACATCAAGTGCAAAGCACAAAAAATCAAATATTACACCTTATATTTCAAAAGTTTTGGTTTTGTTTCTCTCTCAGCTTGATTATTGATCCTTGGTTTTCTAGCTTTCACTATTTTCTCTACCATTTTACTTCCCATGAAATATGTTATATTTTCATTGCTTCCACTTGCTGCAAGTGTGAATTTTTCCTTTTGTGTCATTAAACTTCTTTGCATTTTCTCTAAATAGTTCCAACCACCCTTATTATTATTAAACAAACTTGGTGATGGCGACCTTAATGGTCTAATAATAGGATCTACTTGATTCTGAGTCCCTACAACTTTAGAATCTCTATTAGTGCTGAGTTCGCCCTTCGTTCCGTCCTAAGATTCGGAGGCGCCTCCTTCGGTAGATCAAGATCAAGCATATAAATCCTTGTTGATCTCACCGACTGCCTAACGCCTCAAGTTTTCGCCTTCATCCCTAAAGAGTCATTTGCTTCCATGCTCTTCTTTGAATTATTGATGCTTTGTTGCTTTTGTGGAGCAATAAAAGAATTCGTGTTGCTATGTTTTAATTTGGCATCAATAGCGCTCTTTTTGGTGATGATAATAGTGTTATGATTAATGATGAGTATTTGGGAATTGCTTATTATGTTCATTATTTGTATTTGTATTACTTCTATTCTTAATGGTACTTGAAGTAGGTCTCTGTCTATTTTGACTTGGGGTTATTGATCTCATTGGAATTTTCGCTTTTGATGAGTTGGTCTGAGTTGGCTTTGGTTTTGCATATATAATTGGTTTGGATTTCAGTTGCTTCTCATCATTCCCTGCAAACTGATTCACCAAAACTCAACATAAACCCTTACTAGTTAATTAGTTTATACCTTTGAGAAGCATGTAAGCCAGAGTAGCATATTAAGAACTCCAAAACAAAATGATCTTGCTAATCTGTATATACAAAAACGCCACTTGCATATAAAAAATCAATC
>JASCZI010091302.1:8666-18969 GCA_036250425.1 Stylosanthes scabra | reverse complement strand
ATATATATATATATATATATATATATATATATATATATATATATATATATATAAAAGTGTATAACATAATAATTTTTTCATTTTCTATATGATTACAAAATAACTTTTTTATATTTAAAAGAAGATTAAATAATTTTTTCATTCTCAATACAATTAAATAATTTTCACTAAACAATTATTTAAAAATTTGTGTTCTATATGATTATAAAATAACTATTTTATCATGAAAGTGAGGAGGCTAAGGGGTTGGATAAAGTCTTAAGATGTTTATAGGAGATATTGAGTATATGAAGACATAAATTTTTAAGTGTGGCAGAGTATTAAAAAACAATAGAGATGAATATTCAATGAGTACGCAAAAATGAAAAAAGTAAGAGAAAGCTCTATATATTAATAAATAAATTATTACATAATAAAATATGTCAAAAATTAAGAATTAATTCAATTATTGAATGCTCTCACTCATATGCAATAATAATTTACATAATAAGATTAAATGTATAGAAAAAATTTATAAACTATTTTTATTTTTATATTCGTAACCCAACATTAAAATTTCAAGTCATATTTGTGTATATGTTCCAAAGATAGAGGATTGAGTGTAAAAATAAAAAATACACGATTCAATAGTGTAAAATATGGACTAGACCTCGTTATTTTGTTTGAATTAACCACGAATTAGTATTGAAAGTTCATAAATTATCTTATTACATATTTTTATTAACCAACACATTGGGGTTAAATCCAAGAAGAAATACAAGAGAATTTGAAGAAACTTGAGAAAGAAGAAAATCAACACATTGGAGCTTAATCCACCAAGTCTATGCATATCAAATTCATGTTAGATTTGGTGCTGCCAACTTGACCTCTTTGCATTAAAGTGATGATAACTCGAGCTACAGAGGTCCAAACGATGCAGTTCTAGTTTCATTTTAAATCTAATATCCAGGGCTTCAATTTGATATGCATATGTCTATAGTAGACAATTAGTTTGAGCTTCGAAAGACCCTAGAGAAAGCAAAGCTGGAACAAGCCACGTCTAGGCATGGATGCATCACGCCTAGGCGTGGGCTATGTACTCCAATGATTTTTTGTGGTATTTTTCTTGGTCAATTTTAAGGTTTGAAGTCCAAAAATCATGGTTAATTACAAGGCCCAAAGTCTCAAGTTTGAAGAAGTGAAATTAGAAACTTCGCAACCAAGTAACCAAGCCCAAAATCAAGTCTGCAGAGGTCGTAATTTATGTTAGTAATTGTAATTTCATTACGATTAGTTTATGTTGAATTTGAATTTGAATTTAATTTGTCTTTCAATTAGAATTAGGTTTAGTTATTAGTATAAATAGAGACATAACCATTAGGGTTAGTCACTTAGGCATAGCTACAGACTTTTAACCCTAATTTTTTGTTTTACTTCATTATGTGTAACTAAACTTCAAGATTAAGCATGAGGAACTCTGTTCATCCAGGCACAGAGAGTTAATTCAAGTGTGTTTTCCTTCAATTGTAAGTCTTTGATCACAATTCAAAGTTGATTATTGTTCTTCATTAATAAGGGATTAATATACTGAGAGGTAACTAATTCTGTCTTGATTTATTCACTGAGTTTGAGAAAACCTTTGATTAAACGTGCTTGAGAATCAATCCTCATATCTGTTTATTGAACTAGAAATAGGGATTTAAATAGATGTGCAATATATAATCTGTTATAATTCAATTGGATTAGAGTTAGGTTGAATAAGTGACACAAAATTCAATCTAAAACCACTTTTGAACATTGCATATTAGAATCAGAATTGTCCTTTACCTCTGTTCTGGTTTAATTAGTCAAGAGATTGATAATTAATTAGGTTAAGAGAAATTAGATTACTAAGAGATCATAGTTTAGTTAATTAGGATTCATTGTGAATTGGTCATTACTTGCTAAAGAAGAAAACAGATTTGCTGTTAATTATCTTAGGGTTGAATATCTCAAAGTCCTTAACTTTCTCTCTCGTTATTATTTCATAAAATCCTATTTTCCCCAACTTGGTACAAGATTTTCAAGCTACTGTTGTGATTGACGGTTCGTTAAAATCTCTTTTCATTTGTTAGTTAAAAATAGCACAAAACTCGCTGTTTATTGATTTCGGTCTAATTAAAGAACAAGTTAATCAGTATTGTTTAATCCGTTAATCATCGTGGGAACGATATTCTACTTACTCTTTATTACTTGAGATCTGGTGCACTTGCCGGTTTAGTCCGAAACTCCGCAAGGATTTTGGGGATCAAGTTTTTGGCGCCGTTGGATTAATTAGGATTAACAATATAGTATTGATAAGTTCACTAATTTAGGCCCCATTTTTTTTCTTTTTCTTTTTTTTTTTCTGTTTTAACTTGGGACTTCACTATGATGTTGGAAGTTTCTCTTTTTTGCTTGTTTTGGTTGCCTGTGTATGCAGGGCAACCACAGAGACAGGCAATTCTTTGAAGTTGATCTTGAAATTGAGAGAACCTTGACCAAGAATAGGAACATGGTTAAATTTCAAAAAGCTCTTCAAGAAGAAAGACAACAAGGAACTTCTAAAGAAGAAGTTGCTGAAGAAAGTTTTTCTGAGGGCGAAATCTTTGAAGAAGAAGTTCAGGATAACATGGCTGAAGAAGGCAACAATCAAAGACTAACTCTTGGGGATTTCACCATCCCAACTACTGCTAGTTGTGGCAGCATATTGAGACCTGCTGTAGAAGCCAACAACTTTGAATTGAAGCCTTCATTGATACAACTTGTACAACAAGATCAGTTCAGTGGCAGCCCACAGGATGATCCAAATCTGCATATCTCTACTTTTCTGCATCTCTGTGATACAGTAAAGTGCAATGGTGTTACTGGAGATGCAATTAAGCTAAGACGCTTCCCTTTCTCTTTGTGGGATAGAGCAAAACAATGGCTTCAATCTCAACCTCTCGGCAACATCACTACTTGGGACGACTTAATTAGTAAGTTTCTGTCCAAGTTCTTTTCCTCACAGAAGCTCGCAAAGCTCAGACATGACATCCAATCTTTTCCTCAAAAGGATGGAGAATCACTATATGAAGCTTGGGAAAGATACAAAGAGATGTTACGAAAGTGTCCCAATAATGTTTTTCCGAAATGGCTACAGATGCAAACCTTCTATGTGGGTTAAGTCCCACCTCTAGGATCTTACTTGATTCTTCTGCAGGAGGCTCTTTGCAAAGGAAGATGACCGAGGAAGCTCTTGAATTGATTAAGATTGTTGCAAACAATCAATATATGAATTTTTCTGAGAGAGCAGTGAAGAGAGGTGTCATGGAAGTGGAAACTATGGATGCTATTCTAGCTCAGAACAAAGCCATAACACAACAACTCAATATTCTTAATAAGAAGTTGGAAAAATTGGAGGTTGCATTGGTGGGAACTCAATTTGCACCTCAAGTAGCTTGTGGTCTTTGTAGAGGCCCTCATGAGAATCATAATTGTAGCCTGCTCTAAGATGACCAATCAACCAAGCAAGTCAATTATATGGGAAACCAACCTAGACCACCCCACAATGACCCCTACTGCAACCCATTTAACCCAAGTTAGAGGAATCACCCTAATTTTGGTTGGGGAGGCAACCAAGGGCAGGGAAACAACAACTTCCACAACAATCACCAATCCCAACCTCCCTACCAAAGACAACTGCCTTTCCATCAACCACCACCTTTTCCACATCAACCCTCTCAAAAACCCACACATCCCAACACCATTGAAGCTATCTTGGAAAAACTCACCTTGTCCACTGTCAGTTTTGTGCAATCCACTAACAACTTCATAGATGAGGCAAGAGCAAATTTCAAGAATCAAGGGGAAGCCATTAGAAATTTCGAAGTGCAAGTGGGAGAAATCGCTAAGCAGCTAGCACATAGACCTCCAAACACTTTTCCAAGTGATACCATCCCAAACTCAAGAGAAGAATGCAAGGCTATCAGTATTAAGATTAGAAGATGCCCCAAAAGAGAAACAAGAAGCTGTGGCAGAAACAGAAAAATAGAAAGCCATCACTCCTCCATCACAACTTCCAATAGTGCATACAAAGAAATTCTCTAAATTCTTGGAAGTGTTTGCTTGTCTTGAAGTCAATATTCCACTGTTAAAGAGTTTGGAAGAGATACCTGCCTATGTCAAATCCATGAAGGAGTTTCTGTTGAAAAAAAGAACCTTGAAGAAAGGTGACACAAGGGTGATGACTAAGGAATGCAGTGCTATTATTCAAAGAAACTTGCCCACCAAAAAGAAAGATCCGGAAAGTTTCCAAATTTCTTGCACCATTGGAGACACAGCATTATGTGATCATGGTTCTAGTATCAATTTAATGCCCACTATCTTTGATGAAGAAACTTGGGATTAAAGAGGTGAAGTCAACAAGAATTGCTCTGCAGATGGCTGACAAATCAGTGAGACATGCACATGGAATAGTGGAGAATGTGTTGGTTAAAATTGACAAATTCTTCTTCCCAGCCGATTTTGTCATTCTAGACATGGAAGAGGATGCAGGAACCCCTCTCATTTTGGGAAAAAATATTTCTAGCCATTTCAAGAGCTTTGATTGACATGGAGAGTGGTGAACTAATGTTGAGAGTTCATGATAAGTGTTTGGTCTTCAATGTCTACAAGCCTATGCATCAACCTAGTGATACAAAGAGCTGCATGAAGATCGGATCAAGTGAGCTACCAAATCAAAAACCTCCAGACAAGCCTCTACAAGTTCCCCCTCTATGCATGCCAGTGAATAAAGAGATCACAGAAGAGCATAAATCATCACCAGACAAGGTTCATAAAAAGAAAAACAAAGGGGCACAAGGCCAGAAATCCTATGCAGATAAGCTTTCACAGAGCCATCAAGTAGGGCTGTGCAAAAAAAACCCAAATTGTGGATTTTAAACCCAATCCAAACCAAACCATTTAAAAAAAAAACACCAATTTTGAATAAAAAAAATCCAAACCAAATTGCATCCATTTTTATAGTTTGGATTTTAATCCAAACCATTTAAACAATATCAAATCCAGATCCAGATTTGGATCCAAATTAAGATCCAAATTTTAGAAAAACCCTAATATGAGAGTGATACTCTAATCCTGTTCACGTTTAGTATTTACACACACTCTCACAGTCAGAGTCATGGTGCCTCTTTGCTTCTGCCATTTTCATCTTCGTTGCAACTCCTCCCAAGACCGCCTCGAAGATGAACAGAGCATTAAAGAAAACAAGGGATGTGTCATGGTTTTCGAGGTTGATTAGTGCTCTGGTAGAAGAACAGAGGAAGCAGGGGAGAGTTGTGCTTGTTCAGTTTGTGATGGTTTGGATTTTAGTTTAGAAAAAGAGAAAGAAACCATTGAAGAGGAATCAAAAGCTTTGATAGTTTCTGACGAAAAGAATGATGATCAGGCCTCTGAGCAGAACCTACTGCTCAAGTTGAACGCAGTGCAGAGGAGAAGACTTGAGAAATTCCAAACAAACATCTTGAATTTTTCATTCATGGTGATGATTTCATGTTGATTCCTGTTTAATTTGACTTTGCTGCCACAGAAGATGAAAATCAAAGTAGGTGTAAGGCTAATGGTGATGCCCCTGCAGATTTTAAATAAAATCGGTTTTTGTTTTTTCAAACCGGTTTGAAACCGATTTCCTTCTTAAATACAGTTCTAGTTTGGTTTCATGAACCACAAAATTGGTTCTAACGTGGATGCAGTTTGGATTTTTAAAAGTCCAAACCATGCCCACCCCTACCATCAAGTTTCAGAAGTCTATTATCTTTTTATGAGTTGGACTAACAGCAAGAAGAAAGTTATCACAAAGAGTGCTAGCCCCAAGTACCATGATCCACCATGAAGAAAGGGCAACATGTCAAACTAATGACAATAAAAGAGCGCTTGGTGGGAGGAAACCCACCCAATATATCCTTATTAGTTACTCTATTTATCTGTTAATTAGTTTGTTGATTAGTGTAGAAATTCACATTGCTAACAAACCTTACTTAGATATCTGCAACTTATTTCATGGGAAAGAGGCTTGACTAAGTGAGAAGATGTGAAGTTAGCAGAGGTTCCTATTCTGCTAACTGCAGAGGAAAGTGCAGAGGAGGCACAATAGTAGCTTGGAGCACATGACCCAGCTCACTGCATTAGTGCATGGCATATGTCATCTTGCATATCACTTTGCATAGTTTCCTGCATCACATGCATTCTCTTTTTCTTTTTTTTAATTATTTGCATTTTGCATCTCAAACTAAGCTTGGTGTCCCCACCCTTGCATCCTATCATTCATTGCATCTCATTCTCCTCTAATTTTCCCTCTTCACCCTCTTCTCTGTTTGTTTGCTTAGGGACAAACAAACTTCTAAGTTTGGTGTGGGTGTTCAATTTCATCTCACTTTAGCCACCGACTTATTCATCAAGAAAGCTTGGAAAACAAAAGATAAAAGGTGGTCTTGTTCCTATCTTTTTCTTTTACTTCTTCCCATAAATAAAATATTAGCATATTTCTCTTGATCTGATGAATGTTAGTTGTACTAGTGAGATCTATCCTTAATGAACTTGTATACCAACAACTACTTCAAGTGTTGGTCTTGTTTTTCAAGTAAAACAAAAAACTATGAATAAAAGAATTTTGCTTTTTATAGTGGTGTATTAAAGGAGAGGTGATAATATTTGTGATCCCATAAAGCTAGATATTTGAGAAAATTTTGTACCTAAGAGTAATTTGTCAGTAATGAATTGAGAATTTGGAAACACTGTGGATTTAAAATTTTGTCAAAGACAGTAAGCTTAAGCACTAAGGTTCTGAAACATCAATGACCAAATGGGTGAAAAAGAAAATGAATAAAACTCAAAGAGTGCCCAAGGTTAAATGCTAGTTGAAATGTGTCAGGAGAGACTAGAGTTACTAGATCCGAGGGGTGCTTCAACACCCGGAAACTTGAACCGAACGGTTCAGGATTGTCGATCGAAAGCTTATCCTAAATAGCTGCCCTGAGACAAGATAGTAAGAATCAAATTTCCCATCCAAAGGAGGGACCGAGCATCAATGAAAAAAGAGAAAAATAATAAAGAGAAATCCACAGTGTTATCTAGATGTAAATTCTGAGAATGACCAATTCTGGTAGTTACAAAGTACTGTTAGAATCAAAGGCAGAGTGTGATCACCAATAGCTTGACCCTTGACTCATGTACCCACTTGGTAATCAAATGAATTTAATAACGATTCTGGTTTGCTTGAGGATAAGCAAAGCTTTAAGTTTGGTGATGTGATGCATGGGCATCATTGATGGTTTTTCTCATTAGTTTTTTGCAAATTAAGTAAAGATTGGCTTAATAGTCAAGTAAATTCACTTATATTTTGATCAAATATCACTCTGAGTATTTAGTTGTTAGTTTAAATCCAAGAAGAAATACAAGAGAATTTGAAGAAACCTGAGGAAGAAGAAAACCAACACATTGGAGCTTGACCCACCAAGCCTAGGCGTGGTGCAGTTTTTTGGGTACTGCCAACTTGGCCTCTTTGCAGTAAAGTGGTGATGACTCGAGCTACAGAGGTCCAAACAATGCAGTTTCAGTTGCGTTTTAAAGCTAACATCCAGGGTTTCAATTTGATATTCATATGTCTATAGTGGACAATTTGTTTAAGCCTCGAAAGACCCTAGAGAAAGCAATGTTGGAACAAGCCATGCCTAGGCGTGGCTCACTCATGCCTAGGCATGGCCTATGTACTCCAATGGTTTTTGTGGTGTTTTCCTTGACCAATTTCAAGGTTTGAAGTCCAAAATCATGGTTAATTATGAGGCCCAAAGTCTCAAGTTTGAAGAAGTGAAATTAGAAGCTTGACAACCAATTAACCAAGCCCGAAATCAAGTTTGCAGAGATTGTAATTTATGCTAGTAATTGTAATTTCATTAGGATTAGTTTTTTTTTTTAATTTGAATTTGAATTTAAATTGTTTTTTCAATTAAAATTAGGTTTAATTATTAATATAAATAGAAACATAACCATTAGAGTTAGTCACTTAGGCATAGCTACAGACTTTTAATCCTAATTTTTTGTTTTACTGCATTATGTGTATAAGTAAACTTCAAGGTTGAGGATGAGGAGCTCTGTTCATTCAGGTACAGAGAGTTAATTCAAGTGTGATTTCCTTCAATTGCAAGTCTTTGATCACAATTCAAAGTTGAATCTCGTTCTTCATCAATAAGGGATTAGTATACTGAGAGGTAACTAATTCTGTCTTAGTTTATTCACTGAGTTTGAGAAAACCTTTGATTAAACGTGCTTGAGAATCGATCCTCGTATTTGTTTATTGAACTAGAGATAGGGATTTAAATAGATATGCAATATATAATCTATGATGATTCAATTAGATTAGAGTTAGGTCGAATAAGTGACATAAAATTCAATATAAAACCACTTTTAAACATTGCGAATTAGAATCAGAATTGTCCTTCACCTTTGTTCTGATTTAATTAGTCAAGAGATTGATAATTACTTAGGTTCAAAGAAACTAGATTACTAAGAGATTAGATTTTAGTTAATTAGGATTCATTGTGAATTGATCATTACTTGCTAAAGAAGAAAACAAATTTGCTATTAATTATCTTAGGGTTGAATATCTCCAAGTCCTTAACTTTCTCTCTCATTATTATTTCACAAAATCCTATTTTTCCCAACTTGGTACATGTTTCACGCTACTGTTGCAATTGACGGTTCGTTGATATCTCTTTTCGTTTGTTAGTTAAAAATAGCACAATACTCACTATTTATTGATTTCGGTCTAATTAAAAAACAAGTTAATCAGTATTGCTTAGTCCGTTAATCCTCGTGGGAACGATACTCTACTCACTCTTTATTACTTGAGATCTGGTACACTTGCCAGTGTAGTTCGAAACTCCACAAGGATTTCAGGCGTCAACTACCATGGCCGATTTGTTGCTATTACTGAATAAAAGTAATCCTAATGCGGAGAAGGAATAAACTACATAGTTTTGGATTCCTTTGAGATCAGAAGACGAGCTAGTGTGGTTGCTACGATTGTCTAGAAGCTCTGGAACCATCCAAATTTTCGAATCTTTGAAGGCCTTGCTGGTACTCCAGATCTGATTCTCCCTTCGATTATGAGTTTGATGCAAGAACACCACCAACATCATCCCTCCTTAATTTTTCTTTCTTGATTTATGTACTCTCTCTTTCTTAGTCATTTACATTATGATGTTTTGAGTGTATGGAGTTTTGACTTTCATTGTTATTTTTTGGTTGTCCAAGTTAGACCATTTTCTCATGTATTCATTTTATTACTCTAATGGAATGAAATACATTTATCTTTGATAAAAAAAAGTTCAACCAAGTCATTTATTTCTGTGTTAAATAGAAGAACATTTTGGTGTCAAATAACTCAAAAAATAATATCGAAAAGAACTTCTATTTAACATCGAAATAGCCTTTTATTTAGTATAAAATAAATAACTTGGTTGGGCTTAGTTTGACGAAATAGATGTATAGCTATTGATTTCCAATCTTTTGTAATCCATTTGATTTGAATATGAAATTATATGTTTTACCTTCTCTCTTATTTTTGACTTTTGATATAAAAAAGTAAAAATAAGAATACTATACAAGAAATTAAAGATTTGGTATTTAACCACTAAGGCTCAAAGAATATATACTAATAATTCTTGAAAATAAAAATGTAATTTACAGTAGATATATATAATTATTTTATAAGAAAAATCTCAATAAGATACTTAAGAAATATATTAATTTTTCAAAGATAATAATTTTACCATTTAAAAGTAAGAGATTAATTTTCATAACGGAGAACCTTGAATTTGCATATTTAATATTAAAAGAATTTAAAAACTTGACATATACTAGGTAGATTTATTTGTTTTTACTTTATTTCACATTATATTAATACGAGAAACCATAGGAAGCCCTCCTATATGGAACCAATGGGAGTCAAAGGGTGAAACCCTAATCCTAGCCCCTTGGTACCGCTCCTTTAGACCAGTCAGGAAATTCAAGTTAATGAAAATTCCGTCGTGAGTAAAGTCTCAACCGGTGCGTTCAGGAGCGTATCGAGATTTAGAAAAAGTGTCACAAGTTGCAACAAAAAATACCGAGAGTATTGCACTTGGTTCGTTTTCCCTAAGAATTGAAAACCGAGACTTGCGATTGGTTGTGAAATGATGAGGGTTGTAATTTAGAACGGATGAGATAATACTTTTGCTGCAAGAATTAAGGTGTGTTTGATCTTGAGTTGAAGTATTGTGTGTCTATA
>JASCZI010091301.1:6736-21366 GCA_036250425.1 Stylosanthes scabra | reverse complement strand
GGCTGTAACATCTGAAACCTTTTGCTCAAACAAGCAGGCTGCACTGTGAATACAAAATATCTAATGAGGCAATGCAGTAATATCGTCTTAATTGACACAATGTTGAAATAAATCTCCTTCACCACGTGTAACAATTTCTTTTAAAAAAAAATCACCATGTTCAAAATTAATAACCAATTTTAAGTATGTCAAATTATACAAACTGGTTAAAATTGGTTTGTATAATTTGACATACTTAAAACATAAAATTGAAAAAAATCAGTTTTCAGCTTTGTTTCGCCTATATAAAAGACCAAGATTTTTTCAGCTTTGTTTCAACTATAACAAAAATAAATTGAAAAAAGTGTTTTTCAAACAATTAGACCAATCACACCCTAAATATTTCAACTAATAACAAATCCGTATATTTAACCTTACCTTTCAGAACTCCATATGCGCACAATGCCTCTTTCACCAGCTGTAACAAAATAGAATACTTGAGAAACAGATCTTTTTTTTGCATTTTTCCCATATAAGTCCAGAGATGCAGCAAATGAACTCCCAGATCCAACCACACAAACAGCTTCAACTGCCTCGTTTGTGATGACAGTCTTCTTGCAGCTATAATCATGAAGGTCCCACAATGTTACAACCTGCCAATAGTCCACAGAGCATTTTGTCAGTTTAGTAGGAAAAATTGTTATACTTGGCATACTATTTATTATTTCTTCCATAAAAATCATGCAACAAGTAAATTGTGGGTTCATCCCACACAAAAATACCATGCGGTAAAAAACAATGCTTATAGCTTTCAACATTCAGGATTAAGGAGTTCTGATGCTAGTCCCATGTAAGAGATGGACCATGAAAGTACAACCATGAAAAACTCAAAAGGAATGAATTAATACATAAGAGATCAAACAGGAAAGAAGATCCTATAATTTAAAAAAAAAAAAGTCACAAGATAGAACAAATTGTAAGATAAAGTCTCATTAGAGCATGCCTTATCTCTTCCAGCACTAAGCAATGTCCATCCATCTCTAGATATTGCCAAGGAAGTCACAGCTGAGCGATGATTATCTAGTGTTGCAATGCAGTTCTTTTTCTTCGTCTTAGAAAGATCCCAAACCCTCACAGTTGCATGCTCGCCACCATCATCACTGCCAGAAAAAAGCTGTAGAAACAAATAACATTGATATCATTTAATTTAAAGAAATGAGTAAAGGTAAAATTAGCAAGTGGGAATGGTTCAACACAAGCAAATAACAGCATTTGCACTAAAAAATCCAAAAAAAATCCAATCATATTAAACCCTTCCCTTGATATCACTACAATAGCCTCCACCTTGTTGTCTTTAGAAAACCATCAGTTGAAATTTGAAAAGAAAAACCATAAGATAAAAAAAATGTTAAGTAACCATTAGAGAAACTTGGTCTACTCCCATGGTCCACCCCATCCGTTCAATCATGCTGTCAGCTTAGTTTTTGCCATACAATAAAAGAGTGTAGAAAAAAATCTGCTCCTCCTTCAATGAATCTTATATTTCAAGATGCAATCCATAGACCACCAGTCCATGAATATAATTCAAATTCTGTTTGTATTATCAACTGCATCACATAAGAACTCATTTCGTAATATATACTTATAACCAAAATGCATGCATATGCACACACTAACACAGCACCCCAAATGCAAAAAAAAATGCAAATCAACAAGCTCTTTACTTACAAGCTGTTTTTCCGGATCAGGATGGAACATAACACAAGAAACAACTCCACCATGACCTTTGAAGTAATGAGTGCAGTACCCACCGTCCACATCCCAAACAAGCACCTTCCTATCAGCTCCACCAGTAGCGAGCAACCCTCCAGAAGGGTGACACGCCATAGACATAACAGGACCATCATGACCCTACACAAGCTCAAACCACAATCATGTTTCAATTTCAATTTCAATTCCATCTTAATGTGAATGCGAATTTCAATTCCGAAAATGTTACCTTCCAGGAGCGGACGCATTTGAGTGTGGAGAGGTCCCAAACCCTGATTTGGCGGCTGTGGCTGGAAGAGAAGAGGAGCTTGTCGACGGGGCTGAGTGTGAGGGCAGTGACGGACTCTGAGTCGCCGTCGAGGGTGGACCGGATGGAGGCGGTTGCGGAGTCGACGATGTTGATGGAGTCGGCGGAGGCGCATACGATGAAGGAGGCGTCGGAGGAGACGGCGTAGGGACCGCCGGCGTAGAACTGCTGAAGGGCGGGAACGCAGCGGTAGTTGGCCTTCAATCTAAGGGATTCCATTTGATTGGGAGGGAAAATTTGGAATCCCCTGAGCGAGAATCGGAACTCAAGGGATTTTAGGGTTTTTCCTTTGCTAACGAAGATGCTAGGGTTTAAGAACCACCGTAGGTTTTTCAATTTTGCCTTAAATTTTTTTTATTCTATTTTATTTTATTTTGTTCATATTTATTTTATTTGATTTTTATTGATAATGCTTAATTAGTTAGTTAATACTTAATAGTTAATAGAGTTTTGCTATAAGAATTTTTTTTTTACTTGCTATAAGAATTTTATGATGCAATAAATATATAAAAACTTAGAACACTTCTATAAATATATTTTTAAAATCATGCTACGAAGCTATCATTATTATTATATAAATAAAAAAATATCATTCAAACAAAATAAAAATAATTGTCTACAGTCACCGCCACTTGGATTCACCAAAAAAAATAAATAAAAAATAATTATATGTCGTCACTATCACCAACCAACCCCACCAGTAATTTCGATAACAACCTTTTGGAGTTGTTCCTATATCTACAGCCACCGCCATTTCGATTCACCACAAGCATAAGAGAATCAATTTGGTTCGCTTTCTTTGTTTTAACAAAACAAATTATCTTGATCATGGTATGATTTGAACTTGTTAAAAAGAAAAGAGAAAATATTAAAACAATCATTATCAATTACATAAAAATGTAATGAGGCATTTGACTCTTTTCACAGTTTCTTACATTGTGAGAGGCCAAAAAATTTACATGAGGTAAACGAATAGGATCGAAAAGTTTCAAAAAAAAATAGGGGTTGAAAATTGTATTTTTTTCTATGATGGACCTCGTGGTTTAGGAGGTGCAATTGTAAGGGGCAGGTTGAATACTTACTCAAAAGAAAATAGTACATTAAAAACTCAAAACACTAAAAGAATCAACATTTTTTAATGATATTTTTTAGTCCAACTATTGAGAGCTAAATTCACCATGAATTTAAATTACATTTAAATATTTATTGCTGAAAAAAATTACTACGTATATAAAACAAAATTTAACATTTTAACATTTATATTAGTCAACTAATAAACTAACCAAATCTACTATAAACCTATCTTCAACCTCTCCCATTTCCTTTTTACTTTCTTAATTATTTTACATCATTATACTTTCTCAAAAGAAAATAATACATTAAAAACTCCAACACTAAAAAAATCAACATTTTTTAATGATATTTTTTAGTCCAACTATTGAGAACTAAATTCACCATAAATTTAAATTATATTTAAGTATTTATTGCTGAAAAAAATTGCTACATATATAAGATAAACAATAATTATACACAATCAATCATTTTAACCAACCAAGTCCAATCAAGCTTCTTTCCTCCACGTGACTTTCTCCTTTTCTAATTAGCGCTTCTTTTTCTTCTCCTTCGGCAGCATGGCGACAATGACAACAGAAAAGAAGAAAACGCCAATAACAAAAAAGAAGATAGCAGCGACAATAGCGACGGCGAGGAGAAAGACGAGAAAGAGGTGTAGCAGAGGAAGATGGAGTACATTTGAGTGGTAACTTCCAATAATTCAAAATCCATTTCTGTTTTCATTACAAATCCGTTTCTATTGTCATTCAAAATCCGTTTCTATTTTCATGAAAATCCAATTCAATTTTTGTGAAAATCAAATTCATTTTTTAATTCAAGATCCATTTCTATTTTAATTAAAAATCCGTTTCTCTTTTCATTCAAAATCCGTTTCTATTTTCATTCAAAATCCGTTTCTGTTTTCATGAAAATCCAATTCAATTTTTGTGAAAATCAAATTCATTTTTTAATTCAAAATCCGTTTCTGTTCTCATTAAAAATCCGTTTCTATTTTTATTAAAAATCCGTTTCTCTTTTCATTCAAAATTTGTTTCTCTTTTCATTCAAAATCTGTTTCTGTTTTTCAAAATTCGTTTCTGTTTTTATTCAAAATCCGTTTCTGTTTTCATTCAAAATCCGTTTCTGTTTTCCTAGAATATCCAATTCAGTTTTTCATCAACAACAACACCAACAACAGCAACAATGTAAACAATGGAGGAAGATGAAGAAGAAGAGGATAAAGAAGAGAAAGAGGAAGAGGACGAAGAAGAAAAAGAAGAAGAAAAAGACGACAGTGATGGCGACAATGATTGCGGCGGCAACGACGACGACGACAATGATGGCGGCTGCAACGACGATGACGACAACAGCAGCGGAGAAGGAGGCGTTGCAGAAGAAGAAAGAGGAGAGGCGTTGCAGAAGAAGAAGAAGAAGAAGAAGAAGAAGAAGAAGAAGAAGAAGAAGAAGAAGAAGAAGAAGAAGAAGAAGAACGTGTGAATCTGAGGGACGCGCGTGCAGTGGTGAGAGTGGGGAAAAAATACTTGGATGAGCTTGGTTGGTCAAATTGCTTGGATGTGTAGCATTACTGTAAGATAAAATTTAACATTTTAACATTTATTTTAGTTAACTAATAAACTAATCAAATTGGCTATCAACGTATCTTCAACCTTCCCGTTTCCTTTTTACTTTCCTAATTATTTTACATCATTGTAAGGGATCGGATGGCATGTTTATTCTTGGGTAAATTGTCAAATTAGTTGCTTAAAAATGGATTAATTGTCAAATTCGCCTCTAAAAAGAACAACTATACGTGGCCAATGATAATGCGGCAAATAAACAGTCAATGAAACAAAGCATCTTCGTCTTCTTCTAAATCAACTAATCGACTTTGAAGACTCCTCTACAGTAGCTGCTAGCTTCCTCTCTTGCGTCTGCCGAAGACAAAGCAAAAAAAGCCGCCTCCACCACTCCGCCAATCTTCTCCTTCTCTCCTCTCTTCTCTTCCGTCACCAAAACGCTCGCCACAAGGGCGAATATATTGCATTTTACCTGCCCGTTCCCTTCCGATCTGCCCCGCCCTGAATGGGTGGGTATTTGGGGTGGTTGTGTGGGTATGGGGGCGGGTATCGTTACTGGTAGCCCCGTCCCATTACCTACCCCGCTCCGCCCCATATATTAGTTTGATTTTTTAGATATTTAATAATATTTAGATGATTATTTTGGTAATTTTAATTTAGAAAAATTCTAAATTTAATTTTTTTATTTAAAAGTATTATATTGTTGTCATGTTGCAAATAATTACATATTATTTGTATTTAATTATATTTCTAAAGTATTTTATTACATAATAAATTAGTCCTCCTGACATTCACCGATTAGTAGTGCACCATGCGAGTCCGAGATAGCCGGCCTTTGCGGAGAGCCTCAGGCCCTTGGTGAAGAACCCAAGGCCAGCAAAGCAGAAACAAGTGTCCGGCCAGAATGGTTTTTTGTGTTTTTGTTGTAGTTGTTGCTGCGGTTGTAAAATTTGTTGAAGTGTAACATGTTTTGTATGAGTCACGAGCCTGATTTGTTGTTGTGTTAGTGGTCTTGTTGTGTGGCTGAGCCAAATCCATGATTCCGAACGTCGTAATAAAGTGGTGCCAAATGTTATTAGAAGTTGTTGATGGGTGGGCTTCACTTTTTTTTTCCCTTTTTTTTTTTTTTGGGCAGTGGCATAACTCGGGCTTGGCAACCCCATTTTGCCAAATTAAGGCCCTCTAGCCCGTGTTAGGCCCAATAAAGCCTGTCCCAATCTTAACACGGGTTTGGCATACCCGAGTTACCACTTTGGGCTTGTGTAGCCCGTGTTGGGCCCAGTCTGCTTGTCACATTGCCCAACACGGGTTTGAGTAAGCCGTGGATCCATTTTGGGCCATTGTAGCCCGTGTTTGTCCATTATTGGTTGGCCCGTAGCCCAACACGGGTTTGGTAACTCCATGTTGTCACTTTGGGGCTTCCTAGCCCGTGTTTGGCCCAGTAAGCTTGGCTTGTAGCATAAAACGGGGCTGGAAAGCCCGTGTTAATGCAAAATGGGCCAACCAAGCCCGTGTTAGTGCAAAATGGTCCTTCCTATCCCGTGTTAGGTGGGACGTGGCCCCTATAAATGAAGCTGCTGGGCACCTCATTTTTTGCAAACTCCAGCAGCTCTCTCCCAAATCCCTCTCTACCCTTTCTTCCCCAAAAAAAAAAATGTCGCGTTCAGATTCGATAGTCGCCACACTGTATCCTGACGGTGAGATGATACGGCAGGAGGATGGCGTCGGATTTGTGTGTCCGAATCCAATTCTGTGCTACGTCGAACGCGTCGACACGCTTAATGAGCTCAAGAATTTTATTCTGAGGACATTGGGTGCCCTCGGACGGAAGAGCATCAGGCGGGTTGCGTACAAGCTTCTTAATATACTTCCGCCGTTAGAATACAAATTCAAGATATTCTGGCTAGAGGGTGATGTCCATGTTCGGGCCATGTTTGAGCTGCACCGGAGGTACGGCCCACGACAGGTGATGGAGCTTCTGTTCGAGACACGGGACATGGTCCGTTCTAAGGCTGGTCCATCCAGCGCACAGGCAGCCCCGGTGGGACCCATTGCTACCGCACCACTCCGGATCGCAACACCGGATGTATCGGTGAACATGGATTCCAGCTCAAAGGAAGGATCTGATGGAGATTACCAAGGAGAAACGGACGAATTAAGTGACAGTTCTGACGAGCAGGACTTTGTTGATGAGACGCAAGTTGGGCGGAGTTTTTTGTTGCCTGCCCCGGCGGCCATACCGGACATTGCATCAGTTAGCAACTACTTCCATACGTTAAACCTGGATGCGATGGAGGAGGAGCCAAGAGAAGGGCACGGTGGTGGGGGGGACGAGTACGTCAATCTAGACGGTGGGGAGGAGTTCCATGTGGGGCATCGCTTTAGTTGCAGAGAAGCTGTGCAGATGGCGGTGAAAAACTATAACATCCGAAGGGCTGCGGAGTACAAAGTGCTGGAATCCGAGCAGTACAAGTGGCAAGCAGCACGAGGCTGGATGTCCGTGGAGGGTGCGGGTGGCGATGCGAACAAACCATGGTTATTGGTAAGCTTTGTTGACCCTGTTTTGCTGCCCCGCTTTGTCAAATTCCGGTTACTGATGGTAAGCCTTTGTGAAATAGGGAGGTCCGGAAGTTCGGGGGGCCACATTCTTGCATTGCTCCGTCAATGTCAGCAGACCACGCGCAGCTGGACAGCAACCTGATATGTGACTTCATATTGCCGACCATCAAGCGAAATCCGTCAGTTGGAATTCCGGTTCTGCAAAGCTCCGTTCAGCAGAGCTACCACTTCTTGCCCTCTTATAGGAAGGTTTGGATTGCAAAGCAGAAGGCGATTGCCTGGTTGTACGGGGACTGGGAGGAGTCCTATGGCAAGCTGCCTAAACTGTTGGCGGCGCTACAGCATTTCTGCCGCGGAACCATCATAGATATTCAGGTGGGTCCGTTGTACAACGGCGCTTTACCCGACCCGCAGTATTCCCAGTTTGAGAGGGTTTTCTGGAGTTTTCCGCAGTGAATCCATGCCGTCGACCACTGCAAGCCGTTCGTGTCGGTGGATGACACTCATCTCTATGGGAGGTACGAGGGGTGCTCTTGATGGCAGTCGTGCAGGACGGGAACTCAAACATATTTCCCGCTGCATTTGCCATTGTCGAATCAGAAACGACGGAGTCGTGGTCATTCTTCCTTGATAATCTGAGGAAACATGTAGCCCGCAGAGAGGGAATCCTGTTGATTTCAGATAGGTCAAACGCAATCAAGGCGGCTATTGAGCGAGAAAACAGCGGGTGGGAGCCTCCCCGTGCACATCACGCAATCTGTGTCAGGCACATGGCAAGTAACTTCAGCAACAGGTTCAAGTCGAAAGAGGGCAAGCGGGCCTTCATGAATGCGGCGTATGCTCCCACCGAGCTTGAGTATACGCATTACATGCTTGCACTTGAGAGGTTACGCCCGGAGATGCAAGCATGGGCGGCTCGTTTTCGCAAGAGTCTTTGGTTGCAGCACTGCGACGAGGGCCGGAGGTGGGGGCATATGACAACAAACCTCTCAGAGTGCATAAATGCTGTACTGAAGGGCACGTGATACTTGCCGATCTCGGCCATCGTGAGAGCCACATATGAGCGCCTTCAGCAGCTATGGATTAGGAAGGGACAGGAGGCTCAGGCACAGATAGCTGCCGGCAACATTTGGACCCAGTTCCTACTGTCGGAGATGGAGAAGCACAAAGATGACTTGCCGAAGATGCGAGTCACGAGTTGCAATCGTAGGTCGGCAGTGTTCGTCGTGGAGGAGGTGGTTCCGATAATGGGCTCTTTCCAGGCAGTTTATAGGGTACAGCTCCGCCAGAGATTATGTGAGTACGGACGCTTTCAACAGCTTCATCGCCTGTGCCGGCACGTCATCGCCTCATGTGCAGCAATTGGTGTAGAGTGGGCTCCGTACTGCGATCCGGTGTATTCCATGGCAGCATGGAATCAAGTGTATGCGATGGATTTTCCGTCGATCCCGAATGAGAGGCTGTGGCCTGAGTGGTACGGGCCGGCCGTGCGGCCCAACCCGGCTATGCGAAGGAAGACCCCGGGAAGACCCGTTTCCACACGGATAAGGAATGACATGGACCTCGTCGAGCGCCCAGAAAAGCGATGCGGTCTATGTCGGGATTTTGGTCACACGGGACGCGGTTGTCCTAATGCCGCGCACCCGGTGGAATAGCTGGGCGGCAGCATTGAAGGCCCAGTGAATGGGTTTTTGTGTTGCACGTCTGCAAATAGGTTCCATTGTGTTGGTTTCCCAGCTGGTTTTTTTAATTATGCGTCGTGTTTTGAGGATCAGTTTCGAACGATGTAACATGCTATGCTTTGCTTCGTTATGTATTCTCCACTTGAACATGATAGTACTCAACTTTGTTTGTAACGAATAAATTGATCCGCTAATTCGATAGTTTTAATTTTCAGTAAAAGTTATAAGTCGGTGCTAATATGTTAGTAACGTGTATCTTCTGAAATAAATCTTTAAGTCAACGACATATATTAGGGTACGATAGTAAGTCGTGCGCGACAGATCCAAAAATATGTGTAACACGGGGACATCATACACAAAGCGTGAATGCATAAAATTTCATAACATTACATTCTTCCGAGTACAGATAGCATAAGTCCAACAATGTCTGTTACAACCCAAATTCTGAATAACACATAAAATAATACCAAGTACATGCATAAACTAAGAACCAGTACAAACGATAACACACAGAAGACAGTAATAAAAAATGAAATGCCAATGCGCAGGGTCTCACAAATCGTCTCTGCCCTGACGCAAATGGCCACCGGTGCTGCAACGGGCCGGTCTAACCGTCCTCGTCGGCCTCTGTGGTCGAGGCAGTGGAGAGGGCTCCCGTGCTACTGTCTCGTCCTGCTGCGGGGTCAGGTTCGGGCCACTCAGGAAGTCATAGTATGCAGGTGGAGTCCCGTATGAGCTGGGTAAGTGGCGAAGTCACTCACGGTGTACCCCATGCCTTGGAATGGGAGCGGCGATGGGACGAAGGCGGAGCTGCTCGGGTCGAGGCGCTGATCCCTGCCTGCCCTGTACGACGCTGCCTATGACACGACAACCGTATCCGGTGCCCAAATCATGTCGAACACCTCGTTCAGGGTCCATGTATCCAGCGTCGCTTGGAAGAACGGGTCGGGCGATGCCCCGGATTGGAAAGGATGCGGAGCACCGTACCCAGCTGGGTGAGATGCATGCATGGGCGGCATCATGGAAGAAGAGCCAACGATGTCAGGGTCACCCCTCTGGGACCGATCCTGAGAAATGTGCGGCTGGTCTCCGTCGTCTCCCTCATCCTCATATCGAGCAAACATATCAGCCTCCTCCCGTGCCTCCTCCCCACCGACCCTGACCCCCATCCTCTCTCTCCGCCGACGGTCTCGTGCATTTACCGGAGGCCTACGAGGGTCCGCATTGGCTGGCGGTCGCCTCCCGCTACCCACTCAGGCGGCCCTCCTGCGGCGAGTTGGCGCCTCCTCTGGCATGGCCAGATCGTCCCGCGGATGGGTAGTGGTGAACGGCAGATCCGGGGGAGCGAACATCCAGCGTGGGTCATCTAGTCGACGTCCTTGTGACAAAAACCGCCCGCCCCTAACCGCAGCCACATACCAAGTGAAATACTCTTGGGTCCCCCGGAAATCCCTACACGTATGTATGGAAACGAGAACCTGCTGAGAGCCCCGACCTCGCCAGCCATCGTACCAGGATCTCAGGGTACCTGGCCACCACCGATCCTCACCCCTGCCTGTGGATGTCATCAGCCTGGTCAGATCCACAGGGGCCCTTGGTACAGGCTACTCCCCTCCGTACTGCCTGAGCACGCGGTCAATGTGATGCATGTGCACCATGTTGAAGCACACGACCGGCACCGCAGACCGCCATGTGTATATCTCCAGGTGGGAGCGGATCCAATCAGGAACGATGGCCTGCAGCTCGTGCACGTCGTACGGGGTCCACCGAAACTGCAAACGGCAAAACATTGCATCTATCATCAGAAAATAATTAACGTCGGATAAGGACTTATTAAACAAAAGTTCAACATTACCTGCGTGATGTCTGATCGGTCCAACTCCTCTCGCCACCTAAGCAGCCTGCCTTCTTGTCTGTCTCTGTCCGGCTGCTGGAAACCAATGAGCCTACAAACACAGCAAGAAGAAAAATAAGTTGCTGGTATAAAAAATACAAACATATAATCGCAATTTCAGACAAAACTTACCTGCCGGCTAGAGGCCACGCAATCTGCCCCAACGAGCGAGGGCAACAACGGGTGAATCTGTGGTATATCCATGACATGACCAGCGGAAGGCAACCTGCTATATCGGTCCTGCCCTGCCTCGTAGCATCGCACAATGAACGGTACGTCCATGCGAGCACAGCGCTCCCCCACGACAACCCCGCACACTCATCTAGATCCCTAAGCAGCGGCACCCACCGAATGTGCACCAGGTTGCTGGAGGTGTCGGGCATCAAATAACCACCAATGAAGAGCAGGATGTAGCACCGAGCATACTGTCTCCAAGTCACCTCATCGGCCACATCTGGCATCTGCTGAAGCCTCTCTCGCAACCATCTAAGGCGGATGGCAAACACAACCCTTCTCTCATCGTGAACCGGCGGTGGCCGTGCCCCGAGATATTGCTCCACCATGTCCCACGACTCCATCTCGTAATGTCTCTCGAAATCTCACAGGCATCCCCCCACCGGCGCCCCGTTCGTGCGTAGACCCAAGTGATATGCCACATCCTGGAGGGTGATAGTGCACTCGCCCCACGGTAGGTGGAACGTGTGGGTCTCAGGTCTCCAGCGCTCGACGAACGTGGAGAGGAGGGCGGCATCAAAGCAAAAGTCACGTAGCTGCACTGCATGCTCGAAGCCAGCCTGTCGGATATAATGGCGCAACGCCGGCGGTGGAGGCATGAGGAAGGCACATCGACGGGGCAAGAGCACACGCTCCCTCTGCAAATAAATGAATATGGCTAAATAATCACGCAAAATAATTTACACAGTGTATACATCAAAATTAAATTTAAAAAAAAAAATAAAACCAAACAACAAAATAACACTACATATATCTTTTAAGCTAGGCTGAGATCTAGAATTAGATTTATAATAAAGAATGTTAGAGACACATATTTCTATTGTACGTAGAAACTAAGCTTATTCCTATATTGCTTATATTTTCTTATTATTACATAAAGAGTCAACGTCCAACAAAGCAAATAAAGAGTAATAACTCAGGCTTTTATCCATTTTAAAAAAAATTAAGATGGCTTCGGTTCAAAAATGGTAAATTTTGATTTATTTTTCTTCATTGTGAGACTGTGAGCCATTCACGACAAATAAAAAATGATCTAATATATATATATATATTTAGAAATGCCTTATTTTCCTAAAAAATAGTCAGGAATTGATATGTATTTTATTTCCCATATTTGCCTTCTTGAAAATAGATAAAATGAGTTGGGTCTTTGCTCTTAAGTAGGTACAATCATTTCGCTAAGTAAAATCTATAAAACTCATTATATTCTATTATTAATAACTTAATTAATGACTTCTTCTTGGGTGAAAAAACTAGTTAACAAAAATGGTCAGACTCTAATCACCATTAAATTAAGGTCTCTGTAATCACATTTTTTCCTAAACAATTGTCATACCATTATTGCTGAACATCTCTCTAAATTTTAAATCTTTGTTCATAAATTTTAAACACTAACTTTTAAAGCCTATGTTTTCCAAATAGTTAAGCTCCTAAATGGTTATTTTTATAAATTTGGTAATGTTAGCTATTTAAAATTAATTATTTGTAACTGTGGGCTCTATATAATGATTATAAACTAATATCTATTATATAAAACATATGCTACCTCATAATAACTCTACGTCAAAAAAAAAAATATATATTCATAGCTACCATATGTGACAATCACAACTTACCTCTATTTTTCCTATTTCTATACAATATATTGGCTAGTCACATTCAATCATACTGCATGCATAGCTAACATTTACCATAAACAATATCATGCCATTTTAATTAAACATACCTCGGTGTGTAGCACGTCTGCAATGTACCATGAACGATTTAATCGTTGCAGGCCTTCCTGCTCTCCTGTACCTGACGCATTTTGCGGGACTGTCTCGCCTGCCGTCCTTCACCCCTCTGTTGCTTCCCTCCGCAGACATTATCTCTCACACTCACAACTACTCACAACTACCAACTACACTAAGACACAAACTTGCAAATATGAAATTTTTGGAGTGAAAGTGATGGAGCTGCGGATGGGTGAGCTGAGGAGGGTTCACGGCCCTTATATAGTGGTGTTACTAACACGGGCTTGGATCCTGTAACGTGGCTAACACGGGCTAGGGAGGCCCAAAATCATAACACGGGCTACGTTCCTGTAACATGCATAACACGGGCCACAAACATGAAATTTGGCTACCACGGTGCACACAAGCCCGTGTTATATGCCATCCAAAAATGTTCAGGGCCTAACACGGGCTTCCCAGACCCGTGTTAGTGTACTGCCAAAAACAGGCCCATAACACGAGTTTTCCTTGTCCAATTTACACATAAACATCAATTTGGGCCTAGGTAGCCCGTGTTAAGCAACACCAACCTATATTTGTAATTTCCTCAGTCCGTGTGCAATCTTGTAAATAATACATTTATTATATTTATTATTAAAAAAATCCGTGAATTTGTATTGTAACGTTGATTAATTAATTGGCGGGGTTAAGAGGTAGTTGGGGAGAGGCATAACCAACCGGCTTGGCAGATAAGGTCAAAGTAGTTGGCATAGTTGACTGAAATTACAAGGACAGAGCCAGTGAGATAAAGAACGAAGATCAACAACTTCGACGCCAAACTGGTGGCAGCGAAATCAGTTATGGCAACCAAAGCCACTAATTCCATTCACAGGTCAAGTTCCCGGCCACTTCTGGATCTAAGCAAAGCAGAGATTCAAGGGAATGTAGAGGAGAAGTATCCAACTATTTTGTTGCCGAATCAGTCTGATGATCTATCTCACCTTGCTCTTGACATTGGAGGTTTAGTAATTCAGCATTTGATTTATCTTTTCATGCTGAAATTATGGCATTTGAATGATTGAGTGTGTGTTTCTTACTTAAATCCCTAATTTTTTATGGACAGGATCTTTGATAAAGTTGGTTTACTTTTCGAGACATGAGGATCAATCAACCAATGATAAAAGGATGAAAAGGGTGAAGGATAAACTGGGAATTCTCAATGGCAACAGGAGAAGCTATCCCATTCTTGGTGGGAGGCTTCACTTTGTGAAATTCGAGACCAACAAGATTAATGAGTGCTTAGAATTCATTTATTCAAAGAAGCTTCACTGTGGTGGTTAGTTTTAGTTTCACTTCAATGGCTTACTAACTTGTTTTGAGGCTACACATTGCACTGCACCTGCATACATTGAATATCATCTTACACTTTTTTTTGGTTCCTACTTTTTGTTTTCTGGCTTATAGGATGGGAATCCCATCATTCTGATTCTACAAATGACGAGAATGCCGTAATTAAGGTAAATATGATTCTAAAAGGTGGAGATTCAGTTGTCTTAACGTAAAGTTGATAGTTAAAAACTATTAAATAATTAAATAATTTGACATATTTGACCAAATTGTCTTTTAACAATTTTCAACTATTATCTTCGTGTTTTATTTTATCTTTCATGTGTGAGGGATAGGATATAGATATGTTCTACCTCTTACCTTAGGAAGTAGGTATTGCGAAGCGAGAATTGCGGAATCCCTTTTACCCTTTTGAATGTTAGTGTGGTTATGGACTTATGGTGATTATTTTGTAATTCCCTACTTGCTTTTGTGTGTTAATGTTGTTTAAGTACTCAATTAGTTAATGCATTCATG
>JASCZI010091298.1:19942-31139 GCA_036250425.1 Stylosanthes scabra | reverse complement strand
CAACCCAAGCTTCCTTATAATAATGCGTTGCAGCTCAGATAACGTTGTTCTCGATGTCAGAAACACATTACTTGGACTCTTATCAGTGAATTTAACACCCTCTCTAATTCTGTGTTTAATTTTACCATGATGGTGAACAAGAGCAACAAAACTCTCATCTCCTTCCATACCCTTTCTCACTATCTCACCAAATGATACACACTGGTATTTATACACAATTTCCTCCAAGCTTTCTTCAAGAACCGTGGCAGGGTGTAGCTTTACCAAAATCCTTGGCACCCTGCCACGGTTTTGGTTCACCAGCATTCAAAAACTGAAGAAACCGTGGCAGCCTCCCACTTTTCTTGGAAACCCCTACTGGCTGCCACGGTTTCTATACAAGTTGGCTTCGGTGCAATTGCATCATTTGTTAGCAAACGGTGTAATTGGGTAATTATTAGGGCCAGTTGGTTTGTTTTGGTAACTTGCCCTATATTTATTGAGATAAAAAATATTAGTAACTAATAATTTTTAATCAACAAATCAGCCAATAAAAAATAAAAAATAAACTATATGTAACTATTATTCATAAAACTCCATAATAAAATCATAGATATCTAAAACCTAAAGCAATTAATAATAAGTCAAATTTATATTTTTTAAAAAACAACATCTGAAACCTAAAAATAAAATATTTGAAACATAAAGAAATAGTTATTATATTGAGAATTAATGTGTTAAAATGAGTGATTGTAAAGAAATAATTAAAATATATTAAACATTTGAACGAATTAGATAATCATTTCCTTTTAAAATTTTCTACTTAAATGAAATCTAGTTTGAATGTTTAGTATAGTACATATATTTCTTTATATAGATTAAAGATGTAAGATACCATGTTAGACTAGACTTAAACATAATTAGTTGTTTTATAAGGATTGCCATTTAGTTAGGTTGAATTGTTGACGTGACAATATCATAAAAGGTTAAATGGTAAACTTTATATATGTGGAGAGTTAATATTAACTTTATATGGATAAAATTTAAGGAATCGTATCATTCCTCGAATATAAAAGATTATGGTATAAGTTTGATTAATATAATTTTACTAAGTCAAACCAAAAATCAAGCTAAACAATACCCTAACAACTAATTATACTTTCATCACTTATTCCAAATAAACAAAATGAAGATAGATTAAATATAATTATATATACATTGACTCTCCAAGTCAATGATTCCACGAGAGGTAATACAGGCAGCTTCTCTGTAGCAAGTAGCAAATAAATAATGCTTAAAGCAGCGACCACCGGAAAAACAAGCAATACTCACGACTCAAAAGTCATTAATAACATTTTATGTATGTTTTTAATTATGCATAATTTATATGTAAGTTGAAATTAAAATATTTAGAATCAGCTACTACAAAGAAACTTGCTCCGCGTTTTATTTGGTTGTAATGACTTTATCACCTAATAATCTCCTCCATTTCTATATTTACACTAGAGAAAAATTAATAAATAATTATAAATATATAACTATGAATATGAATAAAATAATTATTGTTTAAAAAATATATTTATTACGATTATGAGAGTTTAATTACATAAAAATATACATTGTAAATGTATAAATATTTAACTATTCAAGATAGTTATTTGTAAAAATTCTGGGATTATTTCTTAATTACTTTTTTTTTCAATCGGTCTATAACCTAGGTAACATTTTAGACTTTTATAATAGAGAAAATATGGAGAAAATATTTGCTAAAAATATAGTGTGGAGCTGTTGACTAAATTAAAAGTACCATATTACTGGCTAAAATATTTACTGATATAAATTAAAATTGCTGCCACTTGAATTTCTCTCTAAATTATCGTCCATGATTAGGAAATTTAAACATGAACGAAACAACATATAGTTACATGCAATGAAACCTGAGTAATAATTTATTTTTTGCTTCTTCGTTATGGTACGGTTTAGTCGTTTAGACATATTTTAATCATTAAGATATTAGATGAGAGGAATATTAAAAAGTCGTTTATTTTTTTGTTATCACTTACCCTTTAATATTAAAGATATTGATTAAAATATAATATTAAACTATAAATTAAGATATTAAAAGTTGATGGTCAAAATAAATTAAATTTAATAATCATCTAATATTTCTTATTAGTATATTTGTCTTTAATGAAAATAACTAACAAAATTTATTAGTTCTTTATCTTTTAATAAATTCATCATAGGACGGAACTAAGGTCTTTCTATAACAAATTAAATATATTCCACAGCCATGAATTAATCCACCAACTATGTCATTTGGAGCACGGAACTATATATATTATATAGTGGCCATATATATTGACTTGGCGATGCTAAAGAACAAGTTAAGATTGGGTGAAGTCTAATATTAAGAGTTTAATAATTTCATAATTAGCATAATAAAATTGCCGGTGAAATAGACTCATGACAAAGGTCTTTCTTTTATAGCAAATATATGTTGTCCTTAGTTCATATCATAGTATTCAACTATAGCGAATAATTAATATATATATATATATGTCCCAAACTCATCAGCAATCAACGCAAGCTCATGAATTAATCCACCAATATATAATATATAATTGACCACGAAACTTCGCAGCATGTGTGATTTTTATGAGTTTAATTAGAGAGTTAACTATTTCATTTAATCTGATTTCGAGTTAATTAACTATTTAATTTGTGCATAACTTTGCAAAAATATCATTACTGATAAAAATGAGATGAGGATTTCACATTTGCTATTGCCTGCAGTCATGAGTAAACAGAAGGATGTTCATCATCGCCATTGCTTTTTGTAAAGTCACCTCACGTTATGAACTTAAATTCCAAAGACATGGAAATCTTTTGTAAACTAAACTGTGTTTATATATATATTGTGAAATAATGTGTTAAAATGAGTGATTTTAAATAAAAAGTATATTAAAACATTTGAAAAAATTAGATAATTATTTCCGTTAAAAATTTTCTATTGAAATGAAGTCTTCAGGGAATAAAGCATCGGATGAATCAGTACGCGAAGCTGCCATGCATGATAGAATATGAAAACAGATTCGACAAAAGGCTTTCAAAAAGTGGAAATTTGAAGAGGTCAATTTTTTTTGCACTTTGCAACGTGTAAGCTACGCGGAAATTAAAGCACTGCGTTGGTGAGAGTTAAGTAATGTCATAAAATGGCTCAAGGCGAGAATTTCATCACTACCAATTATAATTTTTAATAGCTAATTGTTAATTAATATTCTAGCATTACTTAACACTATTTTTTTTAAAAATCCTTATTGGTAATTTTTTATTATGTAAGATGCTATTAATTAGATTCATTTTAATTAATTAGTTTATATTTTGTGCTAATATTTATTTTTTTTATGTAAAAAATAATGTATACGAAAATATATAATAGTTTATCTGATTGACACCCAATCTAAATCAGGTAAATTATGTAATTTTTTTAAGTTTCTTTTTTTTTTTTTTTTTTGCAAAGAAGAAATACTACTAAAGAATTTATAACAATTTTGGGGACCATGACCCCATTTGCCTCTAATAAATTTCACTATTGAATATAGATTGAGATGTTATGTTAATATTTTAACATTTTACGTCGAGTTAACGGTAATTAAATTAGAAATTAAACAGATTACAAAAATTTGGCATTAAATAAATAAGAAATAATAAGACATTAAAAAAGTAGAATAAAATTGGCAATAAGAGCAACTTCGATGACCAATGCCTTTGTCTTTTATAACAAATTAGTTACCTACCCGCGCTAGCGCTATGTAGCGCGGCATAATGGGTTGATCTGAATTTTACAGTACTTAAATCTGCAGCACTCAAATCTGTTCTCTTAAATGACAGTGATTTCTTTAATTAATACTACAATAATTAAATTACCAATAATAAGAAAAAATATTAGCTAACATTGAACTTAAATGGGCTGAATTTTCAAATATAAAGTACTTCATGCATGAATTTAATTGGGCTTAATTTTGAATATCAACAATCTTCTAAGGCTGCAAATAACTTTGGCATGTACGTTAATATCAAGTTATTATTGATAGAATGATATATATAGAAAATATATATGCTATAAAATGCATCAAAAAATTCATTCTGGCTGGAGAATCAAAGATTTTTACATTTTCTAGAAATATATATGCTATAAAATGCATCATGTACGTAAATATCAAGTTATTATTGATAATAAAAATGATAGAAAAATCTTCTATGCTGGTAAGGTTATTTTTTATTTACCTGATTCATACTAATTTTTCAATTGAATAAAACCCCCAACTTTCAATCATATATTTTCACATCAAATATAATAATTCATATTAATTCACACACAACTAATACTTTGTCACCATTCTCAAGATATTTGATTATATAAATATTCTTTGTCACTATAAATGTCACTCACTATATCCCAACCATTGACTACGAAACTTACTAGCAGAGTCTATCTATCTCCATTTGCAAGTTAACTCTTTCATGGCCGACGATGGAGAGGCGTCGTCATCCTTATCAAAAGGCATGTGTGATGTTTTTCTGAACTTTAGAGGCCCAGACACAGGGAAAGAATTCACAGACCATCTCTACTATAGGCTGGCAAAAATCGAAAAGCTACGAGTGTTCAGAGATGTACCAGGTCTGGAACCAGGAAAGGAAATCTTACCTTCTCTCATGGATGGAATTAAAAGATCATGGATGTTTATTGTTGTCATGAGTTCAGATTACTTATCTTCCCGATCGTGCCTCGAGGAGCTAGAGGAGATACTCAAGTACTCCGATAATGGAAAAAAACGGCTTATTTACCCAATTTTTTATCACGTGAATCCTGCAGAACTGAGATATCAGAAAAGCCCCGAATCTCAGAAAGCCATGGAGGTTCATAAAAGGCATGTAGGCGTAGAAAAGGTGGAAGTGTGGAAGAAGGCTGTATTAAGAGTTTCCTGGCTAAGCGGAAAACACATCGTTAAGAATAAAGAGTGAGTTATTTTTACTTAAGATACCTAATTAATTGATGACATGTATATTTTTTAGCAAATAATGCTATAAAAAAAATAATATTGACTTTTTATTTTCTTTCTAATATTGGTTATTAAAATTTTTTTTATGACAATATTATTAGAATAAAAAAATCTAAAAAACCAATATATTATTATTAATATCGAGCCAATATATATTATATATAAATTGTAAATGATAATATTTCTTAATAATTCTAACATTAGTTTTGTAGACCTGTTTTATTGAAAAATATTTAATTAGTAGCATTTAGTTAATTATAACTTTTAATTTTAGTTATTAATTACTGTGAGGATGATGCTATAAGTATGGAATTATCAAAGAGTAGCGTTACTTAATTAATTATTGATTATTAATATTTTTTAGTATTTATATTTTTCGTGTTGTAAATTAGACGTATGAAGATATATAATAATACATATAGCATTTTCTATCTCATAATTTATAACTATACTTATCATCTTTTGTACTTATTATCTCTTGTACATATACTTTATAAATATTACATTAACATGTTATATTTTATACTTATATTTTCAGATTTATCATATAAAAATACACAGGTTGATTATATTTATTGTCTATATTAAATTAAATTTGCTTGTTATAGATAATTTCCCTAATCAAATTATTAAGAAATTGATTATTTTTTATTTTTAATATTTTCTGTTTTTATAAAAAATGAAAATTATAAATTTTAAACTAAGAAATACCGAAAATTAAAAATCCAATCGACTATTTATTATTAGAATAAATTTAGGTTTGTATATATTCATGTAACTATTCATTTATTTTTATATTTAATAGTTCCACGTGCCAAACATTAGTCGAAAATTAGTTTGATATATAATTATTTTTTTTTCATCTTGATTAGGATTGTTAGGTTATGTCATGTGCTTATTTATGTTAACGTGACTCTAAAATTTACAAAAAGATTAATATTGCTTAGTTGTTTTGTAGGTATGAATCTGAGGTCATTGGAGAGATTGCTGAAAAGGTAGTCTTACCAAAACATCAGGAGATCAAGCAAGTATTGAATAAATTTGATTCTGAATTCGAAGCAGTGAAATCACGTTTGAAGCTTGAATCTCGTAATACTTTTCATATGGTGGGAATTTACGAAGAAGATGCTAAAATAGGCATAACAACTTTTGCTTTTGAGCTTTACAACAAGATCAAGAATAAGCATGGATTCCAAGAGGCAAGTTTTCTTGGTGATGTTAGTAAACAGCTATGGGAAAACACCGCTAATGGCTTGGAAAATCTTAAAAAAGAGCTTCTTTCTGATATGGGTGTGGAGGAAAGCACAAAGCAGAGGTTGCAGCATAGAAGAGTGCTTGTGGTTCTGGAAGGGGTGGATAGTAAAGAGCATTTGAAGTTGCTATTAGAGCAACAGGCAATACGTGATTTGTTTGCTCGTGACAATGGCAGTAGGATCATCATAACAACAGAAAACAAAAATCTCTTTCAGCATTCTCCAGTTATGATGAATGGTGCTCAACTTGAGACATACTGCATTCGTGAAGGTGGAATAATCGATGGAAATAGAGGAAGCTTTACTATGATGGAAGAGAAAGTAGTGGAAATGGAAAAAGACTACTCCGGTAAGGTAAAGAATAATCAACTCAAGGATGAAGGCTCTCCAGGGAATGTGGATTCTATGGTTGGCATGGGTGGGTTGGACAAGACTACCCTTGCTCCAAAGGTCTACAATAACTCTAAAGGTCTACCATCACAAGATAATGGTAAATTATGGAACTTTATTTTGGTGTTTATTATTTAAGATAATACTATTCGAAATACAAATGATTTTAGTCAATTAAGTTCAATTAAATTATTTATTTTTATACTAAATAAAATATTATTTCAGTGTCAAATAATACAAAAAATAATACCTAAATAAAATTTTATTATATATTTAGATAATCTTTTATGCAACATATAAATAAATAACTTAATTGGACTTGATTGGTTAAATCAATTATTCAAATAAAATTATTATATTATTTAGATTAATGAATCAACTCAAAAATAAAGGTTCTCCAGGAAATGTGGTTTCTACCGTTGGCATGGGTGGGTTGGGCAACCATGCTCCAATGTTCTCCAATAGCTCAAAAGATTTACAACCACAAAATAATGGTAAATCATAGAACTTTTGGTGTTTATCATTTTGGGTAATATTATTTGAAATACAAGTGTGATTTTAATAAATCAAGTTCAATTAAGTCATTTATTTTTATGCTAAATTAAATATTATTTCGGTGTCAAATATTACAAAACATAGTACTTAAATAAAATTTTATTTTATATTGAAATAATCTTTTATTTAATATATAAATAAATAATTTGATTGAACTTGATTGGTTAAATCACTTATTCAAATAGAATTATTGTGTCATTTAAATTAATGAATCAACTCAAAAATGAAGGTTTTTCAGGAAATGTGGTTTCTATGTTTAGCATGGGTGGGCGTGCTCCAATGATCGCCAATAGCTCTAAAGGTCAACCACTGGATAATGGTAAATTATGAAACTTTTGGTGTTTATCATTTAGGGTAATATTATTTGAAATACAAGTGATTTTATTCAATTAAGTTCAACCAAGTCATTTATTTTTATGCTAAATAAAATATTATTTTAGATGTCAAATAATACAAAAATAGTACATAAATAAAATTTTATTTTATATTAAAATAATTTTTTATTTAACATTTAAATAAGTGAATTGGTTGGATTTATTGATTAAATCACTTATTCAAATAGAATGATTGTATCATTTAAATTAATAAATCAACTCAAAGATGAAGTTTCTCCAGGGAATGTGGTTTCTATAGTTGGCACGGGTGGGTTCGGCACCCATGGTCTAAAGTTCTACGATAACTTTAAAGGTCTACAACCACAAGATAATAGTAAATCATGGAACTTTTGGTGTTTATCAGTTAGGGTAATACTATTTTAAATACAAGTAATTTTGGTCAATCAAATTCAACTAAATCATTTATTTTTATACTAAATAAAATATTATTTCGATATCAAATAGTACCTAAATAAAATTTTATCTTACATTAAAATAATTTTTATTTAATATATAAATAAATGATTTTGTTAGACTTAATTGATTAAATCACTTATTTAAATAGAATTATTGTATCATTTAAATTATATCATAGAACTTGGTGGATTAATCAATAGCTTAGCATAGCATCCTCAATAGCCTTCTAAAGTTCTAAACAAATTTTTGAGATACAGCAAACCAGAAGGGACATGTCAACTGTGGCAGCTGCAAAAGGCCACTCATGTATCCAACTGGGGCTAGATCTGTTACATGTACATTTTGCGGTCTGGTAACTTCAATCGTGGTAAGTTCAATCACCTCTTTCATATGCTATCTAAATTTTCTATTCTTCTTGTTATTTTATTTGGTACATTATTCTATTGATATCCGATTTTATCCGAATTAATAGTTGTTTTAACTTCTAAATATTAAATCGAAGGAACACGAGAAAAAATGCTTTAGCTGATGTGAAAATGTTGCTAATATAAACTAGGCTGGCAAATGTCGGGCCAGTTTATTTAGGTCTAACTGATTTAATTCGTGGGTTATACGGACTAATCTATTTAAGTCCGATTTTATACATATTATAATTTTTTAGCATGAGTCAATCCATAGAAAAATGGACAAGTCCGCTTAATTAATTAATAATTAATTAATTAATTTTTTAAAAATATATTTTTTAGTCCAAAAAATCTTAGGAAATAGTAAAGATTTTAGTTGATTAATTGAGTTTTTAAATCAAATAAGAGAAAATATAAAAAAAACATGCTATCTTTTGAAAAAATTCAAAAATAAATAAAATAAACGGTTGACTCGTTTAATTCGCGAGTTAGCTCATTTAACTCGGATTTTTTTAGTTCATTTAGCTCGAAATTTAAACAAAAATCTCTTTCAGAATGGTGCTCAACCTGAGACATACTGCATTCATGAGGAAAGTAAATTCGATGTAAACACAGGAAGCTTTTCTGTGAAGACTACTATTGTTGGCATGCCTGGGAGCTAGACTACCTCTTCTCTAAAGGACTACAATACATCGCAAGATAAAAAGCTAGAATATACTGGTAAATCATGGAACCGTGTTTATCATTTACGATATGAATTAATATACGTGTATAATTGTATACCTCCATATATTCCTTGTCTTCTTTTATTTTAATTTTTGTGTTGAGATACACTATTTTGTGCTATACATAACTGTTTTTTTACTATCATATATTATATTCATATATTTTGTGAATTTTTATGTGCTGATATTTATATTTTTTATATTGTAAATATGATGTATGAATATGTAAAATGATGTACGTAGCATTATCCTTAAATTATATCATGAAATTGCTGGATTAGTCACATGCAGAGGAATATGTATAATTTTATATTAACCTAAGATAATCTGGAATGACAGGAACAGAAATGGCACGGTTAAACTGTAGAAGCTGCCATACTTCACAAGTGTACACCCCTGGTGCAACAAATGTCCAATGTTCATGCTGTCACACTGTCAATCAAACCATGCAAGGTATTGGAACTAGACTACTAGCATAGCATCCTCAATAGCCTTCTAAAGTTCTAAACAAATTTTTGAGTATGCAGCAAACCAGAAGGCAAGTGTCAACTGTGGCAGCTGCAAAACGCTACTCATGTATCCAACTGGGGCTACATCTGTTAAATGTGCACTTTGTAGTTTTGTAACTTTAACTGGGGTCAGTTCAATCACCTCTTTCATATACTATCTAGATTTTCTATTTTTTTTGTTATTTTATTTCATACATGATTCTATCCATATCCTGTTTTATCCGAATTAATAGTTAGTTAAACTTCTAAATCTTAAATCGAAGGAATGAGAAGAAAAAATGCTTTAGCTGATGTGAAAATGTTGCTAATATAAACAATGTTACAATGTTATAACAAAATTAATTCTTGTTCCTCCCTAAAATTTAGGCTAGGTTCACCCCTACAGGTTGGAAGTAACTTGGATTTTGAAGAACCAGATGCTACTGACTGGTAGGAGGAGGAGGAGACTGGTAGGAGGAGGAGGAGAGAAGGAGGAGTGTATGACAATGATGATTGATTGATTGATTCTGAATGACACTTTTTAGTACTTATTTTTGTGTTGTAATTCCTCCAACACATTTGTAACGTGATTCGCTTGTTGTTGTATGTTCTGCTGAAGGTTTAAATGACATGTAATTTTTTTTATGATATAAATAAGTAAGATGAGGATTTCATGGTTTTAGTGTATAGCATTTAATATTCTGCATCATGACAAAGATTCATAATCTGCTTTGATATATATCACTTTTACTTTACTCAAAAGAACATTGCTATGTATTAGGACAATAACATAGCAAGGTCCCTCAGAATATCATTATTAAATCTAAGCCGTTACGCTAATCTATTCTGGAAGATTCTGATATAGGTAACAAATAGCAGGATATGTTAGTTGAAACTTAATTAATCTTTGACATTATATACGAGTAGCATGCATGTATTCAAAGGTAACATATATATTCAGACTATGAATGTATGTATCCGGAAGAATCAAATAACAAAACAATGAAAAATTTGTTCAATTAGAGTCACTGATCCGCATGATTATTGGTTCATACAATCTCCATGGAAAATTCACATTTTTTTTTTTGTTTGATTATAACAACAACCCACATATCGCCAGCAATCATGTTTTTTGTAACTACCACCCTGTTAATGTGCATTAACAAGCCTATGCTTTAAGGCTAACCCCTTCCCTTCTTAATCTCTATGTCACATGTTGCGTTCTAATTCGTTAGTCAACATATTGCCGTCCTGAGGCACCATTGTATATGCCACCACAGAATCAGCAAATATATATGTCATTCATTTATCATATACTGCAACTATATCGAATAATATCACAGCCATGAATTAATCCACCAACTATGTCATTATGGACCACGAAACTATATATATATATATTATATATCTAGTGTTCATATATATTGACTTGTTGGCAATGCTAAAGAACAAGGAAAGGTTGGTGAAGCCTAATATCAAGAGTTTAATAATATAATAATTAGCATAATAAAATTGCCGGTGAAAGAAACTCCCATGACAAGGTCTT
>JASCZI010091298.1:996-19851 GCA_036250425.1 Stylosanthes scabra | reverse complement strand
TTTTTTTTTTTTTTTTTTTTTTTTTTTTTTTTTTTTTTTTTTTTTTTTTTTTTGCTTTAATAAAAAAATGGGACCTACAAAATTCTTTGTATTTTAACTTACTCTGCATTCTCTTTACCATTCTATTATGTATGTGAGTTGTTACCTTTTTTTTTTATAGCAACTATATTATCATTGACCACTAAACTTATTGGCAGCATATGCTTTATGCTATACACTCAACTTTACCTGCTTCCTTCCTTCATTATTGACATCCACAGTGCTTCTTCACTGGTTGTATGACTTAGCCAGATCATGGCCGATGATGGAGCTGCCGAGGCATCTTCGTCTTCGCCGGCGCCATGGTTGTGGGACACGTCACCCTTATCAAAAGAAGGCATGTATGATGTTTTTTTGAACTTTAGAGGCGAGGATACAAGGTTCGCATTCACAGATTATCTCTATCATGGACTGGCTGACGTTAAAAAACTCCAAGTATTCAGAGATGATCCGGGTCTGGAACTAGGTGACGAAATTAAACCTGCTCTGATGGAAGCCATTAAGAGATCAAGGATGTTCATTGTTGTCATGAGTGAAAACTATGTATCTTCGTCATGGTGCCTCCTGGAGCTAGAGGAGATGCTCAAGTATTCCAACAATGGAACAAAACGGCTCCTTGTCCCAATATTTTATCGCGTGGCGCCAGCAGAAGTGAGATATCAGATTAGCATCAAATCTAAGGAAGCCATGAAGAAACATGAAGAAAGACATGGCAAAGACAAGGTGTTAGCGTGGAAGTCTGCTCTGTCTACAGTTTGCGGGCTAAGCGGAGAACACATTCTTGACAAGGGAGATCAGTGAGTTACTTTTAATTAATTATTGAATTGATTGATATTTTCTAATGAAATTATTATTTTATGGATTAATCTATGTGTCTATACACTTCTTGTCTTCTATTTTGATTTTTGATTTATGTGTTGAGGTATACTCGTGTGCTATACTTAACTGCTTGTCTGTTTCTATGCTATTGTATTCATGTTTTGTGAATTATTTGTAGTTATGAAACCGAGGTCATAGGCAAGGTTGCTGAACAAGTGTCTGCAAAACTTGTAGAGGTAAAGCAACAATTAAATGCATTTGGTTCTCAATTTGAAGAGGTCGAATCACTTTTGAACCTTGAATCCTGTGATACTGTTGGTACGGTGGGAGTTTATGAAGATCCTAAGATAGGCAAAAGTCACATAACAACATTTGCTTTTGAGCTATACTATAAGATCAAATATGAGTTCAGAGCAGCAAGTTTTCTTGTTCATGTTAGTAAAAAATTAAAGGAAAACGCCACTAGTGGCTTGGAAAACCTACAAAAGGAGCTTCTTTCTGATATGGGTGTGAAGGCAAGCAGCAAGCAGGAGTTGCAGCATAAAAGAGTGCTTGTGGTTCTGGAAGGGGTTGATAGTAAAGAGCATTTGGAGTTGCTATTAGTGGGAATGGGAATATGTGATTTGTTTGGTCCTGGTAGTAGGATCATCATAACAACAGAAAACAAAGATCTCTTTGAGAATTATTCCAGTGTGATGAAAGGTGTTGAGCTTAAGACACATTGCATTCGTGAAGGTGAATTCGTTGGCAGCAAATGGATAGTTAAAGAAAAGAATGTAGTGGGATTTGTGAAGGATTTCATCCATGTAATTAATCAACTGAGGGAAGAGGATTCAAAGGGGAGGAATGTTGTCTCCATTGTCGGCATGGGTGGGTCGGGCAAGACTACCCTTGCCCGAAAGGTCTACGACAGCAGTGAGGTCAGGAATGTATTTCCTTGCCGTGCATGGGCAACTGTCTCCAAAGATTATAGAGAAAAGGAAGTTTTCTCAAGCCTTTTTCGTTCTCTGATGCCATCCACACCTGTACCTGAAGCTGAAGAAGAGTTGAAGAGGAAGGTGAGAAGATTTTTGAAGGAGCAAAGGAGAAAGTATTTGATAGTGCTTGATGATGTGTGGGACACTCAGGTGTGGGACAAGTTGAAGGATTATCTCCTACCAAATAAGAATAATGGGAGCAGGATATTGGTGACTACAAGAAATAATCAAGTGGCAAACTATGCACGGTCAAAGGAGCCTCACCATGAACCTAGCCGTTTGAATGAAGAAGAAAGTTGGGAATTGCTTTCCAGCGAGGTGTTTTGTGGAGAAGAGTGTCCTGCTGAGTTAGAGTCTATTGGCAAATCAATTGCGAAAAGTTGCAAGGGTTTGCCGTTGGCTATTGTGACCATAGCAGGGGTTATCAAAAAGAGGGAGAGATCAAAAACAGAGTGGAAAAGAATTGAGAATTTAACTCTTTCTTGTTGTGTTGATGAGGATATCGAGCGGATGAAGAAGATATTGAAGATGAGCTATGATTATTTACCTGAAAACTTGAAGCCATGCTTTCTATATCTTGGTGTCTTTCCGGAAGATTGCAAGATTGTGGCGAGGGAGTTAATCGAACTATGGATGGTAGAAGGCTTGATAAAAGTAAGAGGAAGTGGAAGATCAAAAGCACCACAGCCTGAAGATGTTGGTGAGGAATACTTGAAGGCATTAGTGGATCGTAACTTGGTACAGGTGGTAAAGAGAAAGAGTGATGGGGAAGGGGTGAAAACGTGCCAGATCCACGATCTCTTTCGAGACATGTGCATAGAAGAGAGCGAAGACAGCAGTTTGGCTTTGGACTTCCCCTGCAACGGAGAGTCCTATCTGTGTTCAGTAACATGTGAGAAATCACACACTTGTTCGTTTCTCTATTTTGGAGTTAAAGCAGTAGAGTGGTCAAGCCGTATTCCGGAAGGGGAAAACTTGCGAGCTAACGTGCTTTACTTTTCAAATTCCACCTTAGTACCATATGAGAATGATACGGACAAGTTCACCCATCTAAGGTACTTGAGAATGTTATGGCCGCTTTTTGCGATATCTTCCCTTTACAATTTAGAAACACTGGATATAAAGATGCCATCTTCGATATTAACCATAACAATTGGGGAGTTTAAGCAACTGAGGCATCTTCGTTGTCATGGTCGTGTGGAGCTACAAGGTAGCAGCAACAAATTACAAAATCTCCAGACCCTATATTATGTGAGTCCTGATTCAGTACTAGAGTCCCTCATCAACGGTGGTTGCTTTCCCAACTTGAAAACATTGGGTTTAGTATTATATTCAGGGGACGAGAAAGGTAGGGTTGAAGAACTAAGGAGATTGCAGGGCCTAAAGAATCTAAGCAAGCTGAAATTAAGGTTTAATGTCAAGAAGCGGATTCTCATGCCAGCACTTTCAGTTGCAGCAGTTGAATTTCTGTCCAACCTTACCAAGATTACTTTGGTGTACCCTAGGGATTTCAACTCCAGAGACATGGCTGCTTTAGGACGGATTCCCAACCTGGAAACTCTGAAATTATGTCAGGAAAGATGGACAGAAACTCTTAGTTGTGGTGAGGCTGGGAGTTTCCCAAAGCTTCAAGTGTTTCTCATGATAGATGTAAGCAGTCTCAAATGTCTTACTCTAGAAGAAGGTGTGATGCCTTGTCTTCGACGCGTGGTCATCTCTGATTGTTGTCTTTTGAAGGAGATTCCTGAACGGCTGTTATCCTTGAGTAACTTACGCCATCTGCATGGTAATATCTGGGAAGAAGCTGAAAATGACTCCAACAAGTATGAGCTTATTAGGAGAACTCCAACATCTTCATATAGCTGAGGTATGTCATATATGCTAGTGCCCTCAAGCCACGTTTTATGTAATACAATAAACACACAAAAAAATGTAACTCAGTGGTTAAAGAGTTCTTAACAGAGAGTAAAATTCGAATAAAATCAAACTACTTCAATTTGTAGTGAAGAGTTCTCCTCTTGCATCTGTTTAGGTGATTTTGATAGTTAAACGAGTCATTCTAACATGCATTGATGATTTTGTGCAGAGCCACTCGATCTGATCCTGTCAAGGAAAGCATTAGTTGTGGCTCTGTCTGCAATATAAGCTTGGTATTGTTGTAATGGTGTGTTCTTGTAATATATGTAATAATAATAAGTGGTGATTCTTTATGAAGCTCATGGTAAATTACCCACCAACTCATTATCTTTTTATATATATGTTTTTTTCACATTTGGTGCCCTGTTATTCTATAATCACAAAAATAATATTATCTCGTGTCTCTATCATATTATTTAATGGTACACGGACAGAATTGAGACATTTGCAAAAATAACAATTTTATTTGCACATCAAAATCAACCATTAAAATCAGCCACCATATATATTACACATTGAAATATAAAATACACACTAAAAATGAGTTAAACTATATATATATCTTATATTTTAATGTATATTATACACTAATAGCTGATTTTAGTGATTGATTTTAGTGTATACCTAGCATAACCTTTGCAAAAATTAAGGTCATTTTGAGTAATTCCAAATTTTCGGGACCAATTTAAGTTTTTTTTCGATCGTTTTTTACAACTTGACCCAAGACGAAAAGTTATCCAAAGTGTTTGCGCCAATTGTCCTATCCCCTTGGGTATTGCCATCAAGGGCAAGAACTTGGCCATCTACACAGTATATCATAACAACACTAATAATAAAATATATCTAAAAACTTAAAACACTTAAACTAGCACACCACATTAAAACACTTAAACCAATACATCTCACATATACATACCATATATTACAATTCTTCTTATTACTGAAATAGGGAACAGCACACCAATCCTTGAACATAGCAGCCTCACTTTCATAATATGTTTCTACTCTTTGCACTGCCTTGACCACCGCCATATAGTTGCACTTATCTTTCCATCCATTCCATCCACCAAGTCTCCTTTAATGCAGGGGACTAATTTAAGTTGGAGTTCAAATTTTAAGGACAGTTTGAGTTTTAATTCCCTAATAATATCTCTGACCATATATTAGTAATCTATTTTCGCTCTGTACATTAAATATTTTTGTTAGACATATGAAAGAATCTAAGATTAATTAAGAATGTATATGAGCATGTGATTGGTCACGTCAAAATTAAGCATGTTTATGAGCATGTGCTTACACACATAGATTACTGTGTTTTCTTTAAAAAAAAAAACAAAAATTACTGTGTTTTAATTCGTTCGATGAAGGGTGGGGGCAAGTATTTGTTAAAATTAGTGTGGCACGATTCAAAATACACGCATTTGAACATATATAAAATTATATAAGATCAATTGAAAGTCTTAAAATATACATATATAATAATGTAATAAGTGCAAATTGTAATTAAAATATTTACTATTTGGACACAGTAACTAGAAAGAAATTTGGCTCCGTGCTTGTTTGTAATGACTTCACCTAATCTACATTTCTATTTCCATTACTCTTATATCTTGTGTTGAGTACTCTTGAATAATTATTATTGCAACTAAAAACTTGCAAAGACTGTTACCATGGAAGGTTCATCATCAGAGCAGGATGCAACACCATTGTCATATTTCAAGTATGATGTTTTTCTTAGCTTTAGAGGTTACACACCGTTCGGAATCAAGACACACTCTATCATGCTTTGATCAACAAAAGAATTGACACCTTCAGAGATAGTGAGGAGCTGAGAATAGGTGAGGAGCTTGAAGGTTCTCTTCTTGAAGCCATTCAAAGATCAAGGATGTCAATTCTTATACTCTGTGATGGCTATCCAAGTTCCCGGTGGTGTCTTGATGAACTAGTCAAGATCATGGAGTGTTCTGACAATGGAAGGAAGCGACCGGTGCTACCAGTCTATTTCAATGTGGCAAAATCAGATGTGCAGTTTCAACTCAATGAATATGGAAAAGCCATGGCTACTCATGAAGAAAAAGGCAGATACAATCACAAGTTGGAAGCATGGAAGTCAGCTTTGTCTGAAGTAGGCAAGATTTATGGTCAACGCTGTGATCTGAAAACGTGAGTATTGACTAGTTATTTACTTTACTCTATAAATATAGAAAAGCTTTTTTTTTTTAAATAAATTATCGGTTGTATATAATTTAGGAAGCAGAAATTCTAGCCGGCCAGCAAATTTAATTTTATAGAGCCGGCAATTCCAGCCAGCACTATTATGTGCAACTGAGAGTTTTTAATTTTGAGTGTACATAAATACTCTTATTGCCTATACAAAGTACATTTTGATAGTTAGCTAGCATTACTCTTTAGAAAGTGTTTCAGGTATAATTGAGAATTAAGTGTTTTTATATTTTTAAGTCGTGGATCTTAATTGATTTTAATTATAAAATATATATAACTAAGACCAACGACTAAAGACACAGGAACAACTGATTTCCGGTCATACTCGAAACTTACCTATAGTTTAGTGCTCTGTTAGTGAGACATTTTTCTATTTTATTTTGATCTTTGTGGATCCATTCAAAGATCATTTCAATCATTTTACTGTGATTCAATTGCCTATTAATAGTCTCTATGAAATAAGACAAATCAAAGTAATGGGGAATCCGTATGCACGTTCATTGCAGACCATGGGGTATGGCTATTGACAATATTGTTGAAGAGGTCTCGAAAAGACTTCTCCCTTGCCTCTCCATATTGACCGTCCACTTGGATTTGATTTTGAACTTGAAGAGGCGAAATCACTTCTAGAGATTAATTCTCTGACAACCTGTTTCATGCTGGGAATTCACGGAGATGGTGATGAAATAAGCAAGTTTGTTGCGGTGCTATATAACAAGATTAGGCCTCACTTTGTAGCTGCAAGTTTTCTTTCAAATATCAGTGAGAAAACTAATGAAAGCGGTGGTGGCCTAGAACATCTACAGAAAACACTTCTTTCTGAGATGGGGGAGGAGGTAAAGACGGAGATCGGAAGCATATTCAAAGGATCTTCTGAAATAAAACGAAGACTTGGCCACAAAAGAGTTCTTCTGGTTTTGGATGATGTCGATAGTGTACAACAGCTAAAGTCACTAGCAGGAGGAATTGATTGGTTTGGTCCTGGTAGCAGAATCATTATAACAACAAGATATGAAGATGTGCTGGATGATCATGTGTCATATAATGGTGTTGAGGTAAGAAATATTACATCAACGAAGGAAGTAGTTCTACTATGAAGGAAGAAATTGTAGTGGGACTGAAGAAAGATTTTGAAATTGTGATTAATCAACTCAAGGACGAGGATTCTCCAGGGAGTGTTGTTTCCATTGTTGGCATGGGTGGGTTAGGGAAGACTACGCTTGCTCGAAAGATCTACAACAGTAATGAAGTCAAGAAGCTCTTCCCTTGCCGTGCATGGGCAACTGTTTCCAAGGATTTCAGAGGAAAGGAGGTTTTTAAAAGCCTCCTCAACTGTTTATCCAGATCTAAAGATGAAGATTCAAGTAGTGAAGAGGAGCTGAAGCAAAAGGTGAAGAAATGTTTGAAAGGGAAAAAGTACTTGGTAGTCCTTGACGATGCTTGGGACACTAAAGCATGGGGCAGTCTAAAGGATTGTTTCCCAAATAACAATAATAATGGTGGCATGATACTAATAACTACTCGTAATGATCAGATGGCCTACTTTTCAAGGTCAAAGGAACCTCACCACAGCATTTCTTTTATGGATGAAGAAGAAAGCTGGGAGCTGTTTTGCAAGGAGGTGTTTGATGGAGAAGAGTGTCCTGCGGAACTAGAGCCTATTGGTAGATCAATTTCCCAAAGTTGCAAGGGTTTACCTTTGGCAATCATAACCACAGCTGGCATTGTCGCTAAGAGGGAGAGATCAGAGGATGCATGGGAAGAAATTATGGATTTACTCCCCTATTGGTGTGTTGTTGAGGACAAGGAGGGTAGCCAGGGGATGATGAAGATTTTGAAGTTTAGCTATGATGACTTGCCCAATAAAATGAAGCCATGCTTTTTATATCTGGGAGCTTTTCCAACCTGAAGATATTGGTGAGCAATACTTGAAGGAGCTAGAGGATCCTATGCATGTTCAGTTTCAATAACATCATATTCCAGCAGACTGTGGAGTTAATGTGCTATATTCCACCGTTCCACGGTGGGGAGCACGAGGAGATTTTGAGGGAATAACCAAAGTGAGAGAACATAAGATGAGAAGACACCACATCTAACTTAAAACCTTAAGGTGTCAAATTTATGGGTCTCTCATCTTATAAACTCTTCACTTCTCCTTGCTCTCACGTAGGATTAACCCTTCACACTTGAACATCAACAATCTCCCCCTCAAGTGTGAGTCTCCACATTGAGCACAACTCCCCTAACTCTTTCACCACATTTTGAGTATTCGTCCATCACACCGCCGCACAACACCGCGAGACTCGCCGCTTGAACCACCTTGTTGAGAGGACTTTCGATGTTTCTCATAAATACTCCTTAAAACCAGACCAATCACCATCGGCTCTGATACTAGTATGATAGAGTCACGCAGCGGAAGCGGCACAAATTTGATTTGGTTGATTTATTTGCCTTGATTGCTGCTGCCCTAGGGTGTTAGTGTTACTTGAATATTGTCCTAGTATTGGATATTTGTGCCGCTTCCGCCGGCTAGCCTAGGTATTGGGGGTTCCAATAATAAGCAACTGAGACATCTTCATAGTCCTGACATGTGTTTATTGGTAGACGACGAAGAAGGAGTGAAAAATAAAATGCAGAATCTCCAAACCTTAATGTGCGTGCCGATTCAGAACTAGCGAGATTACTCGACAATGGCTACTTTCCCAACTTGAGAACACTGGGTTTAGTGATAAGTGATGAAGACCATGGTCAATTAGTAGAAGAAAACTTACGGATCCTGCACCGCCTAAGAAATATGCGTAAGCTGAAACTTATGCTTGATAGCTTTAGTCAAGTTCCGGCATTAGATAGAATTGCATTTCCATCAAATCTTTCCAAGATTACCTTGTCAAAGATTATGGAATTGAAGTCCAAAGACATGAATACTTTAGGACGAATTCCCAACCTCCAGATTTTAAAACTAAATTTTGGAAGTTGTACTGAAAACACTCTTAATTGTGGTACTGCCGGCAGCTTTCCGCGGCTTCAAGTGTTCATCATGAAAGATGTGGAGGGCGTCAGATATCTTACACTAGAAGAAGGTGCCATGCCTCGTCTTCGACGTGTGCTCATCTCTGGGTGCATTGACTTGATGCTGAATGGCCTTCCTGAAAGAATTATTTCCTTGGGAAGCAACTTGGAGTATGTGGAGTTTGATGATGATATGGGTTGATTTCTGTGAGGCATTGGGTGCCAATGTTACTGCTTCTTTTCTAAAATTTCAAAAAATAATGAAGTTCACATCTTAAATAAAGTTTCAAACTGTACTACACATGATGAACTACATAAAGTCCAAGAGTATGCAAATTGCAAATAAAAAATACCCTACACACCAATTATCAGAAACTAATAATTTGGCAGCATACATATATGCAGAAATATTATATTATATATTGTTCAATTAGAGTCACTCTGTGCTTGATTATTGTTTCATTCTTTCATTGCTTCATACTCCATTATTGCTGGTTATATGTGACTCTTCTCACACAAAAGATGCATGCTATCTTATTCATTTGTATAATACAACTATTTTGATCTATATATTATATATCATGGCGCAGAACATGGTGCATCATCATCATCATTATCGCATTTCAAATATGATGTTTTTCTCAGCTATAGTAATTAAGTTAGCTGGAGACACAAGATACACAGTCACATGTCATCTCTACCGTTCTTCTGGAAAAACAAACCAAAACAATACGTTTTTAGAGATGATCCGAGTCCGCAACTTGTTGTTGAAATTGGAGCTATGCTTATACAAAATTAATGCAAATTTAAAATAAACTTTTTGTGTAAGAAAGCGTATTAGAAATACAAAACACGTTTAGGAAGTGTTCCCACAATGGAAGAAAACTACCCCGCTTTATATAAGTGAGACATATCATGCTGAGCATATTGACTCAGGGATACTAAAAGACAAGCTAAGTCTAATATCAAGAGTTTAATAATATAGTAATTAGTATAATAAAATTGCGGGTAAAAGCAATTGTCATGACAAAGTCTAATGCATCAGATTGTAATTAAATTAAAGTATTTAGACTACTCAACAACTACATAGAAAGAAACTTGTTTGCGCGTTTGTTTAATTTGTAACGAGTAATGACTTCACCTAATACATACTCGCCAATTATATTTGATAGTATAATAAAATTGGCAATGAAAGCAACTCTTGAAGACCAAGGTCTTTTTTAACAAATATATAAATGTCACACTATTATACTACTGCATGCAAATTGCTAATAATATATACACCAATACCAAGCAAGCAAGATACCAAAAAAAAAATACCAAGCAAGCATTGACCACGAAACTTGGCAGTCCATCTAACTACATAGCATCTCCATTTGCAAGTTAACTCTTTGATTCCGATCATATCATGGCGGACGATGGAGAGGCTTCGACATCGTCCTTAACAGAAGGCATGTTTGATGCTTTTCTGAGCTTCAGAGGGAAAGATACTAGGAATCTGTTCACAGACTTTCTCTACCGTGAACTGGCAAAATACCAAAAGCTACAAGTGTTCAGAGATGAACCGGGTCTGGAACCAGGTGACGAAATCCAAGGTACTCTGATGGAAGCAATTAAGAGATCAAGGATGTTCATTGTTGTCATGAGTCCAAATTACTTAGAATCCCGATGGTGCCTCATGGAGCTAAAAGAGATGCTCAAGTACTCCAACAAAAAAAAGCGCTCAATTTTCCCAATTTTTTATCACGTGGAGCCTTCAGAAATGAGACTTCGGCAAACCGAAGAGTCTAAGAAAGCCATGGAGACACATGAACAGAGATACGGCAAAGACACCGTGGATTCCTGGAAGTCGGCTCTAGATACAGTTTCCGGGCTAAGCGGCGATCACATTGTTGAGGATAAAGAGTGAGTTCTTTTTTTATTGATTACATAATTAATTGATTATATTGTTTTTCATGAATCAAAATATATATATTTTTTTAATTAAAGTTAACTGTTAAGTGCGCGTTGAAGTCCTAAGAAATTAAAAGAGTGTAGCTCCATTCCTATATCTTTTGTAGTTCACAAATAGTTCGGTTTGTAATTTTTTTATCGACTTAATAAGGATTGTTAAGCTCTATCATTTGCTTTTGTATGTTAGTGCGACTCTAAAAATTTACATAGAGATTAATATTGCTTTGTTGATTTGTAGCTATGAAAGTGAGGTGATGGAAAAGATTGCTAAAAAGGTTTTAGCAAAACATCGGGAGATCAAGCAAGTGTTGACTAAATTTGATTCTGAATTTGATGCAGTGGAATCACTTTTGAACCTTGAATCTCTTAATACTCTTGGTATGGTGGGAATTTACAATGAAGATGGTAAAATAGACACAACAACTTTTGCTTTTGAGCTTTACTACCAGATCAAGTATGAATTCCAAGAGGCAAGTTTTCTTAGTGATGTTAGTACACAGGTATGGAAAAACACCGCCAATGGCTTGGAAAATCTGAAAAAGGAGGTTCTTTCTGATATGGATGTGGAGGAAAGCACAAAGCAGAGGTTGCAGCATAGAAGAGTGCTTCTGGTTCTGGAAGGGGTTGATAGTATAGAGCATTTGGAGTTGCTATTAGGAGAACTGGGAATACGTGATTTGTTTGGTCCTGACAGTGGAAGTAGGATCATCATAACAACAGAAAACAAAAGTCTCTTTCAGGATTCTCCAGTGATGAATGGTGCTAAAGTTGAGCCATACTGCATTCGTGAAGGTGAATACGATGGAAACAGAGGAAGCTTTACTATGATGGAAGAAAATGTAGTGGGATTGAAGGAAGAATTCAGTGAGGTAATTAAACAACTAAAGGAAGAAAATTCTGCAGGGAATGTGGTTTCTATTGTTGGCATGGCTGGGTTGGGGAAGACTACCCTTGCTCGAAAGGTCTATACTAGCAGTGAGGCCAGACAGTTATTTCCTTGTCGTGCCTGGGCAACCATTTCCAAACAGCCCATATGGATCGAAGTTTTTAGAGAACTTCTCAAGTGTATGAAGGTACGCAAATCTGAATATGAAAATTCAAGTGAAGAGGAGTTGAAGGAGAAGGTGAGAAATTGTTTGAATGGGAAAAAGTATTTGGTAGTCCTTGACGATCTTTGGGAAACAAAGGTGTGGGACTTGATAAAGGATTCTTTACCGCCGGACAGGAAGAACAGTAGCATGATACTAATAACTACTCGTAATAGTCACGTAGCGTATCATGCAAGGTCAAAGGATCCTCATAACAGACCAAACTTGTTGGATAAGGATCAAAGTTGGGAAATGTTTCAGAATATTGTGTTCGGAGGAGAAGAGTGTCCTGATCATTTAACGCCTATCGGTAGATCAATTGCTTTCGATAGTTGCAAAGGTTTGCCATTAGCTATCAAAACTGTAGCCGGACTTGTTGTGATGAGGGAGAGAACAGAGGTTGCGTGGACAGAAATCAAGAACCTTCTCCCTTACTGGGATGCTTTTGAGGATGAAGAATGTGTCAAGGCAATGCAGAAGATTTTGAAGCTTAGCTACGATGATTTACCCGACAAGATAAAGCCTTGCTTTCTATATTTGGCGGTGTATCCCGAAGATAAAAAGATTCGAGTGAGGGATTTAATGGAGCTATGGATTATTGAAGGCTTCATACAGCAACCAAGACAGACCAGGAGAAGATTTGTGGCACCACAACCGGAAGATATTGCTGAGAAATACATGAAGGAGATGGTGTATCGTAACGTGGTACAAGTTGCAAGCAAGAGAAGTGATGGCGAAGGCTTTAAAACGTGTCAGATCCATGATCTCTTCCGGGATCTGTGCATATCGGAGAGCGCTAGAAACAGCAATGCTCGTGAATTGTCCTTCTCTTGCAACACAAGATCCTATGCCTGCTCAGCAACATGTAATGAATCACGCACTTGTTCCTTGTTCCTTTTTGGAGATCCAGGCAACTGGTCGAGTCATATTCCAGCAGAAGAAAGCTTCCGAGTTCATGTGCTATACTTTTCAAGCTTCAGACTCAATGTAGCAGAAGAAGAGGATATGCAGAGGTTGATCCACCTAAGGTACTTCAGAGCGGGCCTCATGTTTAGCAAATATTTGGATCACAGAGTCAACAAGTTAGAAACATTGGATAGAATGGAGGAGTTAGAAACATTGCATCTTCTGGAACACAAGGTGTTTGAGATAAGAACTGCAGAGATTAAGCAATTGAAACATCTCCGCTCCGTTGCGAGAGTGAAGCTCTTAGGAGAAAGAAGAGGAAGAGGAGGAGGAGGAGGAGAAAGAGTCATAATGCGGAATCTCCAAACCGCGTATCATGTGAGTCTTGATCCAGAGTCAGAATTCCTAAACACGAATGGATTCATATTTCCCAACTTGACTACACTGGGTTTAGATCTGTCTTTCTTTCAGAAAGTGGGAATGGAGCCCTTGAATCTGCATTTACTAAAGAGTCTACGCAAGCTGAAATTAACTTTTTATGATTCTGAGGAGAATCTCTTCTCATTGGATGAAATTGTTCTTCCGCCCAATCTTACCAAGATTAGCTTTTCCAATTCCACGTTAAACTACTCAGATATGGATGCTTTGGGACGGATTACTAGCCTCCAAATTCTAAAACTATTTGTGGTAAACTGCGGCAGGGACACAGCAGAAACTCTCGATTTCGGTGGTGCAGGGAGTTTCCCGCAGCTACAAGTGCTTATCTTGACAGACGTGTATGTCAAATCTCTTGCAATGGATGAAGGTGCAATGCCTCGTCTTCGACGTGTGGTTATCTGCGACTGCAAAATCTTGGAGGAAGTTCCTGAACAAATGATTTCCTTGGGTAGTAACTTCGAGATTGGAGACTATGAGGATTCTGATTCTGATTCTGATCATGATTCTCAATTTGATTACGGAGATGATGACTATTATTGACTTAAAACAGGTATTTTTCCTAATTCAATTCTTATTTACCTTTACTATTATTCTTTTTTTTTGTCCGGTGCCTAATGTTTTAGCAATTAAATGATTTTGTTTGTTGTCTTTCTTTCTTTTCTTTGTATAAACTAATAATTTCCTGCTTTGGTTTACATTCCTAGCTAGTTGTCTAGATTTATTTACATGCACATCTAAGTTTGTTTCTCTTTCTATTTCAGAAATTCAAATATTATTCTAAATCTTAGAAGAGTTAAAATTTAAGTATATCTTTTACTTTTGAAAAACAAAATATACATATTCCAAAATTTAATTTTAACCCAAATTACAAGTGCTAACTAGCTTATTAATTAAATTTAGTAAAATGTGAGCATAATGGCCGCTGAAATTGTAAGAGAAGTTGGTTGTATTGATTGTGATAGTAGTTTTCCGCAGCTTCAAGTATTTATCCTCATTAATATGCCCTTGCTCTATTGCGCTGTGTTAGTAGGTGTTACAGATCTTGCCATACATAATGGCATCTGTTTGCTCATAGGGGAAAGATTTATGAACCTAAAGCTTTGAAACATATCTTGGCAGCATTAGCAAAGTGAAGCTGTTAACAGAGGGAGAAGGAGAAACAAACACAAAAAGAAGAACTCAAATGTTTATCTCGACTTTTCCTTTCTTCCTAATATATTATGGTTCTGGTGTTTTGCTAAGTATCTGTATCTTAAGGCATATTTATCTTATTTCAGTTTTTTTCTTTTTTACTCTTTCTGAAGCAAACAGGACTCCAAAATAATTAGATTATATAAATTCTTGTTATCATTTATAATATTCAAAAAATTATATTAAGCCTAAAAAATAAGTACTTGTGAATGTTTTATAAGTACAAATACATTAAATATAACTCTAGTAATATGCACGAATTTTCTAACTAAATACTTCCACTTTTAGATTTTGCAGATGCAAGAGTAGGCATTTTTTTTGTGTGTTGAAACAATTATCAAATTCTGATATGAATGGCAAATATTCCTTCCGGTTTCTTGCATATAATATATATAGATAAATTTATAAGTATATTCAAGACAAACTTTTATCTTTTAAAAAATAACATTTACTGCAAAAAAATAAATAAAATGAAGGGTAAAGTATCATTTTCGTCCATAATGTTTGGAGTAAGTCTCAAAGATGTCCTTAACATTTAAAACGTTCTATTTATGTCCCTAACGTTTTGAAATTGTATCAATTTTGTCCCATAGTTAATTCTATTAATATAAATCCCAACAATATACTCTTCCAAATGCAAAATAAATTAACTAATAACTTTCTAGAACCAATATTTACTACAATCACACTAGAACAACTAAAAAAGGTAAAGTTTGGGTGAGGAAAAAAAATTGTTATATGATTCTCTTCTTTTGGTCTTTGTGTTGTGTTCGTATAGTGTTGAAAATAATAATGAACACGAATAAAGTGAACACGTTACTTATAATATTTTGATATTATAAACTAACTTATACAAGTATGGTATTGTTAGTAATTTTTATAATTGTTTGACGGTTGGGACAAAATTGATACTTTTTCAAAACGTTAGGGATATAAATAGGACATTTTAAACGCTAGGGACATCTTAGACTTACTTCAAACGTTACGTTAGGAACGAAAATAATACTTTAGCCTAAAATGGACGGACTCTCCCAATCAAAAGCAGTACATCAAAGAAATAAATAAATAATTCAAAAGGCAGCAGCCGGGACTTGGAGTGCAATCATGAAAGCTAGCACTAAAATAATTAGACCCCATTTATACTCTTTCGTTGAATATTTTTGCAAGTAAATCCTTCCAAAGACTACTGTTACCATGGCAGGTTCATCATCATCACACTTCAAGTATGATGTTTTTCTGAGCTTTAGAGGCTACACAAGGCTCAGATTTACAGACACACTCTATCATGCTCTGATCAACAACAGAATCGAGACTTTCAGAGATAGTGAGAAGCTCAGAATAGGCAAGGAACTGGAAGGTGCTCTTGTTGAAGAAATTGAAAGATCAAGGATGTCAATTCTTATACTCTGCGATGAGTCTCCAACCTCCAAGTGGTGTCTTGACGAACTTGTCAAGATCATGGAGTGTTCCGACAACGGAAGAAAGCGACCGGTGTTACCAATCTATTTCCATGTGGCAAAATCAGATGTGCCGTTCCAGAACAATGAATATGGAAGAGCCATGGCTAATCATGAACAAAAAGGCAGACACAATTACAGGTTGGAAGCATGGAGGTCAGCTTTGTCTAAAGTAGGCAAGATTTATGGACAACGGTGTGATCAGAATACGTGAGTAGTTAATTATTTATATGAATCTTAGATATAGTTTTTGGTGCTTAGAAAGTTGCATTTTAGCTAAAATAGTAAATTCAAGAGTTCATCCAAGTCTATTCGAATTTGCCTCAGTTTACTTAGACCCAAGTTATTAAGCATGGTAATTATGTGTTTTGGATAAAGAATTGGACATATGTGAATGCATTTTTGTTATGTTTTGATCCACCTTGTTCCATTTGAAAGAAAATTTCAATAATTTTACCACTATTCATTTGTCTATTAAGTAGTTTATATATTTGTATTGTATAAAAGAATACAAATTAAAATGCAAAAAAAAAAAAATGTTTGCTTATGTTGTTTGTAGACCATGGGTATGGCTATTGAAAAGATTGTTGAAGAGGTCACAAAAAGACTTCCTCCTTTGCCTCTGTATATTGACCGTCCACTTGGATTTGATTCTGAACTTGAAGTGGCGAAATCTGTTCTGGAGATTGATTCTCATGCGAAATGTTTGATGCTGGGAATTCATGGAGATAGTGAAATAAGCAAATTTGTTGCTGAGCTGTATAACAAGATTAGGCCTCACTTTGTAAGTGCAAGTTTTCTTTCTAACATCAGTGACAAAACAAATGAAAGCGGTCGCAGCCTAGAAGATCTACAAGAAACACTTCTTTCTGAAATGGGAGAAGAGGTAAAGACTAAGATCGGAAGCACATTCAAAGGATCCTCTGAAATAAAACGAAGACTAGGCCAAAAAAGAGTTCTTCTTGTTTTGGATGATGTTGACAGCATACAACAACTGAATTCACTAGCAGGAGGAATTGATTGGTTTGGTCTTGGTAGTAGGATCATTATAACAACAAGATATGAAGACGTGCTAGATGATCATGTTTTAAAGAATGGTGTTGATATTAAGAAGTATTGCATTGATAAAGGAAGTAGTTCTACTGTGAAGGAAGAAAATGTAGTGGGACTGGTCAAAGATTTTGAAACTGTGGTTAACCAACTCAAGGATGAAGGATCCCCTGGGAATGTTGTTTCCATTGTTGGCATGGGTGGTTTAGGCAAGACCACCCTTGCTCGAAAGATATATAATAGCGATGAGGTCAAGAAGGTCTTCCCTTGCCGTGCATGGGCAACTGTTTCCAAGGATTTTAGAGGAAAGGAAATTTTTAAAAGCCTTCTGAGGTGTTTATCTAAGTCTAAACATGAAGATTCAAGTTGTGAAGAGGAGTTGAAGCAGATGGTGAGGAAATGTTTGAAAGGGAAAAAGTACTTGATAGTCCTTGACGATGTTTGGGACACTAAAGCATGGTTCATTCTCAAGGATTGTTTCCCAAATAACAACAATGGTGGCAATGGCATGATACTAATAACTACTCGTAATGATCAGGTGGCCTATGTTACTAGGTCAAAGGAACCTCACCACCATATTTCCTTTATGGATGAAGAAGAAAGTTGGGAACTGTTTTGCAATGAAGTTTTTGATGGAGAAGAATGTTCTGCAGAACTAGAACCTATTGGCAGATCAATTGCCAAAAGTTGCAAGGGTTTAACACTGGCAATCATAACCACAGCAGGGATTGTGACAAAGAGGGAGAGATCAGAGGATGCATGGGAAGAAGTCATGAATTTACTACCCTATTGGTGTGTTTCTGAGGACAAAGAGGGTAGTGAGGGGATGATGAAGATTTTGAAGTTTAGCTATGATGATTTGCCCAACAAAATGACGCCATGCTTTCTGTATCTTGGGGTGTTTCCTGAAGATGAAGAGATTCGGGTGAGAGACTTAATCAGTTTATGGATGGCAGAAGGGTTCATAGAAGCAATCCAAAGTGGAAGATCAAAAGCACCACCCGAACCTGAAGATATTGGTGAGCAGTACCTGAAAGAGCTAGTGGATCGTAACTTGGTACAAGTGGTGAGCAGGAGGAGTGATGGGAAAGGTGTGAAGAAATGTCGTATCCACGATCTCATCCGGGAACTATGTATATCCGAGAGTAACAATGCTCCTAGGTTGTCCTTTCCCAACAACCTAGGATCCTATGCATGTTCAGTAAGATGTAATCAATCATGCACTTGTTCCTTGTTTGTTTATGGATATGCAGAGGGGTGGCCACTGTGAATAATAGTGGAGTGGTGACTTAGTTTTAAGTCCACATAGAAGGAAACTTGAAGGAAGGGGTATTATACCCCTATATATAGGAACCTTATTTCCTTGAGTTTGATATCCCAAAAATGTAGTCTCTTCTATATATTCACATATTAAAGGGATCAGCTACAAGTAGTGCTGACCGGAGACGTAGGCAAAATTTGGCTGAACTCCGTTATCAATTGGTGTGTTCTTTCCTTTCTCTCCTTTATTGTTATTTGTTTATTTATCTGTGTTTTATTGTTAGTATTCAATATTTATTGTTAGTGGGTTATTGGGTAGAAATATTTGTAGAGTAATACTGTGGTAGTAGTTCTGTCTAAGGAGGTTGGAATTAGTGAGACTAGTCTCTCCCCTCCGGCCTTTCCTGGGAATTTTATTGATAATAAAATTCTGTCTAAGGAGACCGGGATTAAGTGAGACTTGATTGTGCCTCATCCAATTTATCCTGGGAATTACTAAAATAGTAAAGCTCATAGGATTAATTTGTA
>JASCZI010091297.1:9081-24887 GCA_036250425.1 Stylosanthes scabra | reverse complement strand
CTTTTTTTTTTTTTTTTTTTTTTGGTATAAACTTATCTCGCAGAGGTAATCACAGTGTAAGAGCCTTTTGCCTGAAGAAAATTCTTAGTTTTATGCGAATAACGACTCGGATTCATAAAAATCTGAGTATGATGATCAGAGTGAGAATCTGCACTGTGATATCTGTTTTAATTCAACTGTTCAACGCATTCTTGAACTTTTACGTTCCAAGAGTAACAATGCAGCAAGTTTTTCTATTTAGAATTGAAAAAATAGTCACAGAATCAATTTTCATGTTCATTATCACAGTTCAATTCCTTTCTTTGACTGAGTATAATTTAGAATCTTTAAAGGGATTAACACATTGTTACTTTGATTATAGTTCTTTCTTGTCTGTGATGGATTTGGAGAAGAATGTAGTTGAGATGGGAATAAAAAAGGACAATGCAATTGGAATGGGGACCTTATGTACCCATGCTTTCTATGATTTAAAGCATGTGTCGCCGGCAGTTTTTTTATACCTGCTGAAAGAATGTTATTATTATGGTATGGTTACCTTTTTCTATGCAATTTTACTTGTTCCTGATGATGACTATTACCTGTTTGCTGAAATGCTTCAATTAAACTTGTTAATTTGTTTCTCATACACTTTGCTAGACATGTTCAACCCATCTGAATCCTAGTGCTTGAGGTGTATCTAGAGTATTCCGATGTCTAAGGTTTCCTCTTTGTGCTGCAAATTATCCATCATAGGTTTTTTACAGTTATTGTCTTTCTGTCATGTCTAAGATATTAATTCTGTTCTAAGATTATTCATCTTAGATTTTGCCAAAATCTCATTCGTCCGCTTCTTGTACAAAAGTTATGCTGAGGTTTATATAGGGTCTTATAGTTAGTTTTTTTTTAATTGTTAGTGGTGGGGACAGTGGATTGTTGTGATATGCAATTATCCATTTTTTATTTTGACTTTACATGTATCATAGCTTATTTAATATGTCATTGCCCATGTGTTTTAAGTGTTAACTTTAGATCATAAAGTTTCTGAACAAGAGTAGGACGGTGATCATTTTAAAGTGCTCTAACTGAACATTCGTCTGAAGAATATTTTATCATCTCAGAGAATTAATAGTCGATATTAGCAAACTTCTTTGTTGCAGTTGAAATTGATTATTCATTTGACTTCATGTGGTTCTGTCTCATCAACATACGTTGTTTTTCTTACACTTCAATGCTGTTTCAATTCTAATGAAATTGCATAGGCACATGTAAGGCAACAGCAAAGTTCCGAGCACTTCAGCATCAAGTATGTCTAGTGCTCCAAAATGATCCACAGCCTGGACCAGCAACTTTTACTGTTCAATGCCTATACTTGGCTCCTCTATTTGAAGATGATAGTCATGGATTTACCCATTTAATTATATCTGCTTTTCGCCGCTTTTTGAAAAGATCAACTACTTTGGAAGACTCCTTGGAAGTGAAAGACTTGGCTGCCCATCTACTCCTTGATATTATTAGGGGCCAGATCTTTCATGATGAAAAGATTGTCATGAAATTATTGGAGACATTTGATGTTAAACTATCAAATTTTGAGAAAGCGATGTGCTTAAGTAAAGAAAATGACGGTGTAAATTGTGGCACAGCAAAAGAATTTTTTGAGCAGTATATTGTTGAATTGCTAGAATCCCAGCAGTATGCAACAGCTGTCACTTTAATGGAGCATTTCTCTATTGGTCACTATGGCCAGTCATTTCTCCAAGATATGTTAAAGAATAAACAATTCAAAGCAGCAGAGAAGTGGGCAACATATATGGGGAAGCCAATGTTATGCACCCTTATTGAGGAGTTTGTCGAGAAGAACATGCTAAAGGATGCATATGATATTATCAAGAAAAATAATTTGAAGCAGGATTTTCCAGATGTATACAAACGGAGTAAGGAAAGGTTAGTGTATTTTACCTCTGCGGCTGTCTGATTGTTGAAATCATAATAGCCAATTCCACCTCGCGTTTACCTTTTTTAAATTTTCATTTATAAGATTACCTCATTGATTTGTAGCTCGCTAAAGAACTTAGCTGAGAAGGGATGTTGGGATGTGGCTGAGGCAAGAATACATAATGATAGACAGCTTATGGAATATTTGGTGAGTAGTTATTGTTAACTTTTGCACAAAGACTGTTGTGTGCATACTTAGACAAGTTTATCCAGCTGGAGTTTACACCAAAATGCAAAGCTTTACTTTCATTTTAAACTATCTCATTGACAGTCTTCTTGTACTACGTGGTGTCACCATTTCACAACTGCTCTCATGAACTCGAATTTTGATTGCTACCTATTTTGATTTCCTTGTTTATTAAATCTTAGAAAACCTATTTCTTATTCTCTGTTAGTTTCATGGTGCTTTATCAGCAATCCTAGTTGTACAATATTCTTGTGTGTCTTAGCCAAAATATGAATTCCATTTCTTTTTAAAATTTTATTGTTTACCAGCTCTACAGTATATCAGTATATATGTGCTTCGATTTCATCTTCGTTATTGAATACTTCTTAAAGCTGAAACTCTTTGAATTGATTATGGTGAAATAGAGGATATACCTAATAAAGAGAAAATATCTTGAATATCTTGAAACTGAAGAGTGAGGATAGAGAGGTTGATGATTTCTGTTCCTGATGTTGATGTCTGATTGAGTTGGCTTGAACAGTGTGAGGTTCCCAGGAGGCTATGAAACCCGGAGTTGTCCGAGTAACTTTTTCTTGAAGGAAGTATTGTTATTGCATCAAATGCTTTATTGAAAATATGGAGTGTACATATTATTTACTAATTTTCTAGTGCAATATCTTAGTTCTTTCTTGACATATTCTTAGCCATTATTGGCCCACTGAATTCTTTAAAGATTTGTATTCTAATCGTTAGCATTTATCTTTCCAAGGTTTATTTGGCATTGGAAGCTGGTTACACAGAGAAAGTTGATGAACTATGCCAACGATACTCCCTTCACAATTTTTTGGATATCAAACGTAAGTCATTTTCAATTTCGGGCTTGGAGCTTAAGAAAATTTGTAAAAAAATGCCATCCTCAGATGACAAACACTATATCTTTTTCTTTTAGTACCTGAAACAACCATACAAGAAGGGCGTTATTTGCATCTTGATGAACTATTAGTTGAAGACATCATTTGGGTTGATGAAGTTGAAGGTTTGCTTGATGCAACAAGTCATATAGACGGTTTTAAAGTTGTAGGTCTTGATTGTGAATGGAAACCTAATTATGTAAAAGGCAGCAAGCCAAACAAGGTAAATTAAATTGATCTTCCTAATATAGATTAGTTGCATCTTCCATGGATTTCCCCGTTTATTGAAATCATATGAAATTAATTGTCAGGATTTTTAGCCTTTGAAGTTTCAATGTGTGAGGTATTTCTAATCCAAAGGTGAAACTTTTAATTTTCCTGTTTTGTTTCTCCATCAATTCCCTTTTTCAGGTTTCAATCATGCAGATTGCCTCTGAAAAGAAGGCTTTTATCTTTGATCTCATAAAGTTACACAGTGAGGTGCCCGACACTTTAGACGATTGTCTAACACGCATTTTGATGTCACTTAGACTTCTAAAACTTGGTAAGAAAATATTAAAATTCATTAGTCTTGTGAATTTATCAACCAAAAAAGTACCTTAGTGTTGTTTTGAAAGTCTTCACCAGTAACCATTAGTCCATTACTGCTCTGTGGCTTATATTTTTCAGGGTATAACTTCCAATGTGATATAAGGCAACTTGCTCAGTCATATCCAGAATTGAAATGCTTCAAGAACTACGAATTGTTATTAGACATTCAGAATGTTTTTAAAGAACCTCGGGGTGGTTTGGCCAGGTTAACTGAGGTACTCTACATGTGAATGTCCTTTTGGTGTCTTGGATCTTTATTTTTTCGCACTTGACAGTTGTGCGGCAATCTTCCAAACACTTGATTCCTTTTGTGATTGCTTATTTTGACAATGCTTGTACCTTTTATATCAGAAAATACTGGGTGCTACTCTAAACAAGACAAGGCGAAACAGCAACTGGGAGCAAAGACCTTTAACTCCAAATCAAGTAATGGCTTACTTCTCTATTCCTCTTTGTTATTCATTAAAGCCTTTCATCTTTATTGTGTCCTATGAATCATGTATGAAGTCAGCCCATAAGTACACACTTATTACACACTTATTACATCTAATAATACCTAATTATTCTAGTGGTAATTAAGGAATGCCGAATAAGGTAACTTTGGGCTGATTTTCTATTGTTTTTCAAATATTTTTCTAAAAAATAATAGGGAATTATGAAAATAGTTTTCACTTAATAATGCTGTAACTATCCAGTTTTCCAAAATGAATAAATGCAACTAAGTTTAAAACTTTAAACTGCACATTTTTTTTTAAAATATCATTGGGATAGAGAAACAAATTTTATCAAATATTAAGAAGGAAAGCAACTCTTAAAACTCCTATTTTCCAACCTTGCATTAACTTTGGTGTCAATATGTTCTGTTTGAAGTTTGAACGGAGTAATTTAATAATCTACTACGGTTGTTTTATATGTGCAGCTAGAATATGCTGCCCTGGATGCTGTTGTGCTTGTTCACATTTTCCACCACCTTCCTGGTCAAGGGAATGATAACTTTGAGTGGAAGTCCCATATAGTAAGTGAAAAATCCCCATTTCTTAATTGCATATCCTCTTTACCAATTACTTTGCCATTTTCTTGTTGGTAGCTTCATGGTATATTGGTATATAGCATTGGCTTTTGTAAAAGTTTGCCATGTATAAGAATGAGTTTGCACTATCAGTATAAAACATGTTACATCGTAGTTTAGTCACATATGTTCTTTTCGATGACCATTCATGTGACATTTTATACCGTTGTTTAGTCATATCCGTTCTTTTCGATGACCATTCATGTAATTATTATTATTTTTTTTATTTGACGTTATGTGATTAGATGTATGTGCAAAATCCTTTTACATTCACAGTGTATTAACATTGAATTTGTATAAGAATACCCTTGTTTATATGTGGCTAATGATAAATGTTTCTAAATGCCATGAAGGTGTCTCACACTGAAACCAACAAGAAATCCAAGAAGAAGAATTCATCAAGAGTTGAAGAGACTTAGATTCAGAACAAGAAGCATTGATCTTGAACATCCCATTGTCTATATTTTCCTTTTGCTTGAATTCAATTAGGGTCTTCTGTAAATATTTACAGGAAATATTCCCCCAAGGAATTAGTGGCATACATGATACATGGCTTCTCTGTAAATATGCCATCTCTTTCTATGCTCACGTCTAAAGACTTTATTAACATCATTTATTTGTTGATATTTTAGATAGAATGATGCTACACGCACAAACTTTTTTGTCAACCAAATCCAATTTTTAATAGAGTAATGCTATACGTACATGACTTTATGAAAAGTTGACTTTGGAAGAGTGGAGTAGTTAATTTTTCAAAGAAGTCTAATTTCGCCCCGGCATGTAAGTATGTGTATGAAGCTAAAACTTTTTCTCTTCAAAAAGTGTCTAGCTCTGCCATGCAAAAGATGATTTATGACATAAAAGGAGGCATCTTATTTTGGGTCTAGGAATTAGGTTCAGTTAAATAAAATAAAGAGCATATCTTAAACCAATTTAGGTTGGTCTAGTTCGCTCACTAGTCCGCTTAAGCAAGTGTCGAAGATTTGAATCCCGCCTTATACATATAACAACTTATTGGCCAGCGGCAAATCATTAAATGGAGTTTCAATCCGTGGAGAATTAGTCTTTGGCTTGTTGAACTGGGGAATATTTTGGGAAACAAAAAAAAAATAACAGCATATCTTAAAAGAATAAGATAAGACTATAATTAAATTTTATTCTTAGATCTTATCTCAAAACTTATCATTCTAATTCTATTTTTAGTATTTCTTAGATGACTACTGATTTGAGCGTCGAAATTTTTTGTAATTACTCTCCATCCCCTGTACCACGAGTAAGGAGATTTGCAGCATTCTCATGTCTGAATCCTATAAATTCATGTTATACTACTAGATAACCTAATCTCCATCGACAACACTATTTATTCATTAAAAAAAAGGCATCTTCATATTTTAGCTAAATTCTTTGCTCTCCTTCAAAGAGTGTCTGACTCTACCTTGCAAAAGATGATCTATGACATAATATTAATTTTTATCAAACAAATATAATTCAAACATGTCCTCACAAATCCAAATCAAATTCGTGAATCGTGATTAATATATATAATTTCTTTTAATAATTACAACTTACAACTCCTCATCAAATAAAAGTTTCTTTTTTAAACTAAAAATGGTTCTAAAATTTGTGCTTTAACTTAAATTAGATCCTAAAATTTAGTTACTCAAAATAATTCTCAAAATTCTAAAAATATAACTTATGTTAACCTTTCTTTTAACATAAATAAAATAACCTCATCACTTGCTGCTCCCCAACATCAACCCAATACAAGTAATTATAAGTTCTTTGAAAATTTAGTTAGGTTTTATTCAACTAACCGGATCAAATTAGGACAATATCTCATATAATTTATAACGGCTCAAACCTCCCGCTAGTAAAATATTATTCGTTTTGTGGGTTTTATGCACCACTTCACGATTTTATTTTTTGACAAGAGGCAGAAATGATAGCCAAAATCCCCTACGCCCTCTTGTCAAAATGCATTTTAATAGAAAGAGGTATCCACACTTTTATAAGGGATGTTTTGTTTTCCTCTCCAGTCGATGTGGGACTTACATAATTGCTATTAATCAATGTGTCACTTAATGCTTCAGCTAAGCCCATCATTTTATCATTTTATTATTTTACCAATTTTTTTAGATGGGTTTTGATTCAATGACATTGTTTTGGCGCCCTAAAATTCTAGTTAACTGTTAAGGGTCAATTTGAATTGACTTTTGAAAAAAGATTTTTTTATGAATGTCTTATTTAAAAAGATCTTTTATTAATAGAAACTACTTTTTCTTTTTTAAAAAGCAACATATTGTTGGTTTCTTAAAAAAGAAAATAATTTACTTTTTTTAAATAAAAGTATTTTTTTTTTAAAATAATCCAAATAATACAAATTTGATTAAAAGTATTTTTTTTAATAAAAAATATTTTTTTCTTAAAAGAAAGGCCAATCCAAACAAGCGTTAAGTGTTACTTCCTAAATTTCATTTTATTTGTCCAATTTTACATTTTTATCGTTTCAAATTATTTGTTTATTTTATAATTTCAAGTTGTAATTAATTAAATTTTTTTTATTATACTCTTTCACAATTTCAATAATTAATTAAACAATTTTTAACTAACTTCTATTTTAGCTAATCAAATTTATTTTAATAATTATTAATAGCGAGAAAAAAATAGTTTATTTATAATAAGGGTGTTATTTTAATTTTAATTTATTTTTTAAATTTTTAATATAATTTAATAATTATTTTAATTAATGTGCTTAGATTAAAATTGGATAATTAAAATGAAATAAAGAGAGTAATATTCTTGAATATTGAGTATTGACTCCTCTAAGCAACTCGCGAGGGAAAGAAAATAGTCAAAATAATGAAATACATAAAAAAAAAAAAAAAACAAAACAAAACAAAAGAATGGAGGCAAAATCTGAATAGCACAAAATAGCGCGGGAAGAGCTAATATAAAACTTAGAAGCACAAAATCCGAAGGTAAGTTGAAGTGAAAATGGGTCGCGTGAACACAAAAGAGAAAGAACACGATCTCGAGTTGGAAAAGACTCGGTTGATTAGCTTAGCCCTCGATTTCGGCTTCGATCAACCCTCCGCCACCAAATGCCTCCATCGCCTCATCTCCCTCTACGGTTCACTTCACACATCCTTTATCATCTTTTTCCTTTTCTTCTTTTAATTTTAGCTGTCTTTTTTTTTTTTTTTTTAATTAACAACCGATAATAATTAGTTTTTTTTTAGGGGAGGATGGTCGGGATTTCATCACGGTGGAGCACTGCGGCGACGATTTCATTGCGGCGTTGGCGGAATCGATGGAAGATACAGAGGAATGGGATGATTTGCAGGGACTCGAATCGGAGGCTTGTGGTGCATTGTCTCAGGTGCTTCACAAGACTGGTGTTAGTGGCGGTAGTGGTGGTGGTGGTGATGGTGAGGTTTTCTGCGTTGATGCTCTTGATGATTCGCCTGGGCGGCAGAAGCATAAGGGGAAAGTGGTGGAGTTGGTTTCGAGCGAGGAGGACGAAGATGAGGATGTGGATTTTAGTTTTCTGATGGGAAGAGAGAAGTGTGTGACTCCTGGTTCTGCGAAATCAATGGTATGAACTATGAACTATGCTTAAGTAGTTGATGAGAAGTTTTCATTTTTATTCTTAATGTTTTTCTTAGAATTCTGTGGGAAAAAAAAAATAGAAATCAAATATCTTCATATTGCAATACCACTGGAATTTCTTCCAGTTCAGATTATTATGTTTCTTTATTTCCAGTCACTTCAATATTGATTAACATTCTTATGAGTGTGGTAAGATGCTTTCAATTCAGCCAAGAATAAGTGTTTATTGTAATCTTAGACATATAGTTTTATAGGCTGTTGAACATGCAATTATTTAAATGTAAAAAGTACATAAGAGTGTATTGGGGAAGCAGACATTTTGGATGAAATACAAGAGTGAGAAGCAAATGCTGATGAGCTACCTTCAACTATGTCACAGATGACCGATGATGGATATACATGGTACTGAAGGATTCAAATCTTTAGGAGAAGATTAAAGAATATATGTGCATGCACAATTGAGAATATATGAACACCATGCAGAGATTCAAGACACTGAAATGTAATGAAATAAACAAATAGGGAAATATAGAAATACAAGGGTGTGTTTGGTTTGCGTTTCCATTTTCTGTTTTCATTTTCATTATTTTCTGTATTCTGAATTATGGAGGAAAAAAGAGAAAACAGTGAAAACAATAAAATTTTGTTTTCTGCTATTTTCTCTTTTTTTTCTTCATAAAATCCAGAAAACAGAAAATATTGAAAATGAAAATGCAAACCAAACGCACCCGAAGTAACTCAAATCCAATATCTTCGATCAATTCCACCAGTGCTGGAATACTATCTTGAGAAGTGGTTCTTCTTTCTTTTTTTTTTGTTAAAAAATAAAATAAAATAAATGCCACGGGCTGTTATCCCTTCTTTTTAAACTTTTGGGTACAACCTAGAGTCTGATGTGGTTTTATATGACTGTTGATTTGGAGATTAAATAGTTAGTTTCTTTTATAGGATTGCAGAAGTGGTATCACTCAAGGCTCAGTTTCATCCATGGCCACGAAAACAAAATCCTACTTAGCATCGAAGGAAGAAAACAATACTCTCAGCTATGAAGAATTACAGGCTCTAGATGATATTGAATTGGCAAATGTTGTTATCTTTGGTAATAAGACATTTCGACCATTGCAGCATCAAGCTTGCAAAGTAGCTTTGGCAAAGCGTGATTCTTTTATCCTTATGCCTACTGGAGGTGGTAAATCTCTTTGCTATCAGGTTCTTTCTTTCTCTTATAACTTTATTTTTTCCTGCATAATCTCCAAAAACACTCAATTTATGAGTAGTAGTATTATCGCTCATCTTGTAATTTACATTTTAAACATGTTTGTTTTATTTTATGCTTACAGCTTCCAGCAACACTTCAACCAGGTGTTACAGTAGTTGTATCTCCCTTACTTTCACTCATTCAGGATCAGATAATCACACTAAACCTTAAGTTTGGTATACCTGCTACTTTTTTAAATTCTCAGCAAACTACTTCTCAGGCAGCAGCTGTCCTCCAAGAGCTAAGGCAAGATATAGCATGGTTAATGTGTATCATTTTGAAAGAAATGCCATTAGACTAAGCATTAATGATTGCTTTAGTGTTTATGTGACCTGACATTAGTATCTTGTATCTAGGAAAGACAAACCATCATGCAAGCTATTGTATGTGACACCCGAGAGAATTGCTGGCAACCAATCATTTATTGAGATTCTAAAATGCTTGCATTGCAAGGTTAAGTTTTCATGATTTGATTACATTTTCTGAAGCTATTGTTGCATATCACTAGATTGTAAATATCTGATGTGGGAATTTCGTTGGTTCTACCTTACATTTCAGGGACAACTTGCAGGTTTTGTTGTTGATGAAGCACACTGTGTTAGGTATTCTTATGCTTTCTGTCTGCAATAGTAGTGATTTTACCTAATTTATTAATAACTGCAATTGTATGAAATCTGATGCAACCTTGCCATTGAATATTCTCTCTTGAAGCAGCACTTACCATTGTGTTTCTCATATATGACTGAATGGTCTCATCTAGTATGAACAAGCACCAAAATTTTAATTTTTAACTACCATTGGAGTATGCCGTTCATAAAATGTCATTTTAAATTAAGCTCCCATGGTGGCCATCTATAAGGTTGAATATGGACAAATGGATCATGGTAACACTTGGATATGGTGAGGACACAAATTTGAAGGCAGGAACTTTGGTTATCTGGTTTAAGGTCTTAAAATGATCCTTTCTTAAGTTCACAACTCTTCAATCTAAATTGATATATAAATAAATAAATAATATGTGAGAGTGGGTTAGCAATTGCATCTAACGGTGGAAGTATTCTTATTTTCTAGAGTGTTCCCTTTATTTACACTTCCATAACCTTAAACAATTTGGTGAAAAATGCTGCTAGCCTGCTAAAATGTTGTAAATAGTAGTTAAATTGTCAGACTAGTTAAGGCCTGTTTCAATGGTGTCGGGATGAAGGTTGTTGAAGCTACTATTCTTGCATTGTAGTGTTTCACTGCAAGTTTTCTACTACTTTATATCAATGTCTATCATTAACTACTATTTAATTCCATTCTACGATTTCCAGCCAATGGGGACATGATTTCCGACCCGACTATCGCGCATTAGGATCACTTAAGCAAAACTTTCCTCGTGTACCTGTCATGGCATTGACAGCAACTGCAACCCACTCAGTTCGTGAGGTAATCATAATATCAAATTGCTACAATGGACAATAATGCAATCAAGCCTTTAGTAACAACCATTTTTCCACCTTCAAATTGGATCTTGTTTCAGGACATTTTGAATGCTTTAAGAATCCCCCATGCAGTTGTTCTTGAGAGAAGCTTTGACAGACCAAACTTGAAGTATGAAGTGATTGTAAAGACAAAGGAACCGCTGAAGCAGCTGGGACAGCTACTAGTGGATCGTTTCAGGAATCAGTGTGGAATTGTTTACTGCCTCTCGAAAAGTGAATGTGTCGAGGTCTCAAAATTCTTGAATGAATCATGTCGGGTTAAAACAGCATATTACCATGCTGGCATGGCTGCCCGTCAAAGAGTTGCTGTTCAAAGGAAATGGCATGATGGAGAGGTTCATGTTGTCTGTGCAACTATTGCTTTTGGAATGGGGATAGACAAACCTGATGTTGTAAGTTGAGATAAGCTTTTCAAATTACTATGATATTGCTGTTACATTCTGAGCATTTTTCTGAGAAATCTAACAAAGAAGCACTCTTGGAAATCTTGTTTTCATGTCTGGTTTACAAATTATATGATTGTTAGTCGATATTTAAATATTTAATTATTTCTGTCTGAGGCATAAAATTGAATGGCCAATGATTGATTTGCTAGATACTACTATTTAGTGGTGTCTAAGTTTTAAGTTTGTTACTCAAATTGTTATTCTTTTCTTATGTGTTTTCAGCGCTTTGTCGTCCATAATACAATGTCAAAATCAGTTGAAAGTTATTATCAAGAATCAGGAAGGGCCGGAAGGGATAATCTTCCTGCAGTTTGCATTGTATTGTACCAGAAGAAGGATTTCAGCAGACTTGTTTGCATGATAAGAAATGGTCAAGGATGTAAAAGGGAAAGCTTTAAGACAGCAATGGATCAAGCAAAAAAGATGCAACAGTACTGTGAACTAAAGGCAAGGCAAACTCCCTCATATTTCACCATCTGTTTCATTATTCAATTATAGCACCCTTGAAATATAGGCTTAGCGGTCAAAATAATTCCCTATCACGCCTACATTAATTTAGTTTTCAAAAGATCAACCTCAAGTTGATTTTTGAAAGATATAATAGTTAATTAAATTAGTTCTTCCATGAGTTAGACGATAACGTGTTATAAAATAATTTATGTCATGTGTCATCATTTACCTGACGAAAAGAATCGTTGTATCTTTTAATGACCAATTAAAGGCGTCTAATTTTTTGAGTACTAGATTGGTGCACGTCTAATCTTTTAGGAGTGACTTTTTCTATTAATCCCAATCAGAGTAAAAGAATAAGAACAAATTACACTGCTTTTCCCTAAGGTTTAATAAAATTCATTTTGACCCTCTGAATTTACAAAAAAAACATAGATTGAGTCTTTCTTATATAATTGCAACCAAACGATTAAGCAGTGTTTCATTAGGTTTGATTAGCTATTGAGTGATGACATCATTGTTTCCTATCATAAATCATGAATTCATCACTCTAGGGTGTACTAAGCTGATCCCAAGTGCAGAAAGGTATGTTATTTATGTATGGCAAAGTGTTTATCTTTTCTTTCTTTGAATGTTTTAGGGTGAATGCCGGAGACAAACTTTACTCAAACACTTTGGAGAATCTTTTGACAGAAAAGGCTGCAAGTATGGATCTAACCCATGTGATAACTGTCTCAACACTGCACTATGACTTGTAAGTAGTAACACCAACTTTCAATCTTCTAGTATGATTTTCTAACTCTGGAGCAGTGTACCTTGTAAGCTTTTTGTTTTTCATGTTATCTTATGATTTACCCTTAGAAAAGTAAAAATCTTTTTGTTCTTATTACATTTAGCAAAAAATTCTTGTACTACTGTACTATGATTTACCATGTTATATTTAAACATTTTTTTTTATCAGTCTGAAACCCACCAAGGTCCCCTACGAGAGGCAAGAGTTACAAGGTCCAAGGACCAACACAAACAACAACAAAATACATAATCCAAACAAGGAGAATTCTATGATGGAGAAAATAATCTAATAATCAAACAAGGAAACGTAAAAGTATTTCTATTAAACTCCCAAGCCCTTGCCAAGAGCCTTTGCTCACACCAATCATGTTGCCATTGGTTGTAGTAACCGATTACCTGCCCAATTGCCTCCTCCGCTATAACAGCTCCATTTCTAAAAATCTTGCTATTTCTTGTATTCCAAATCACCCAGATCAATGCGAAGAAACTTGTTCCCCAGCTTCTCCATGCTTCCCTTCTAAAATTACAGGACATCCAAGATTCAAAACAATCTCTTGCATTGCCAGGCCAAACCCACTTCATATCCCATCTATTCAATATGTGGTTCCATAATTTTCCAGCAAATGTGCAGTAAAAAAAATAAATGGATAACAGTCTCAATTTCTACGTCACATAAAACGCACTTAGCAGCAACCTGTTCAATAATACCACACCTAGCAAGTTTACCTCGTTATTTAAACATCACAAAGTGAAATATCAGTATTACATTTTCAAGCTGAGTGAATAATAAATTAATAATTATTTATGTATTATAGTGGAATAATGTAAAATAAATTCAACCTGCAAAAACTACCTTTCATCATCTGGCAAGCTGGACAACAATTTAGTTTTAGGGGTTTTTTTTTTTTTTTCCTGCCTGAAGCCATGGTGATTTTTTGTTGATGTTGTGAACAATGTATGTAGAAGGCAACATCAACATCCGAAGTCTTCAAATGTTATAACCTCATAAGTTTGATGTCTTTAAATATGGACGTTATTGAAATTTACATGATCAACATTGCTAAAACATTTGTTAAATCCTTCATTTAATTTATCATGTGTGCCATTATCCTTAATGTTAATTGTTGCACACTTGCACACAGCCATAAACTGAGTTAAATAGCTGCAAGAATTAATTTATGCTTATTGTCAAAGAAATTGTAATGATATTCATCCCAATATTGATCCTTTTTTCTATGGGGGTAAAAAAGAAAAGATTATTCGTCTAATGAATGAGAATTTGTATGCAAGCTAAATTGTGATTGGAATACGAAGACCATCATAACTCAATTGTACATCAAGGCCCTCAGATTCCAATAATTTTGTAAGATAGCCATTCACTTCTTCATGATCCATCAGATGCATCATACCTGTAAAGAGTGCCTTTAAACATATTCACATAAATGTTTGTGAGGCTTATGTTTAATGGCTGATTAAAATAGGTGTGATCCACTTTAATTGTAAATGACTAAATGTGCCTAAAATAGTGTTACATTTATGCTTATGTAATTATGGAAATTTGAGCTGAGGTGGTGTTATATCCTTCACTTAGAAAGTAATTATGCTGTTGTGTCAAATTCATGTTTTTTTCGAGAAACACATTTTTAATTCAAAAATAAAATGGAAAAAATATACTAACTGATATAAACGCTCATCAATAAAATTGCAAATAACTATACTCATAAATGGTATAAATGCTAATCATATTTTGTTCCCTATTCTATAATTTTATTCTTTTTCAAAAAGTTTAGGTTTAATGATAATCACAATTCATTAATTATTCACCATTCTAGGTTTGAAATTAAGAAATAGGAAAATGTATGGGGACAATAAAAAATCAGCCCAACCAACTCAAATTTACCTTATTTTATGTTCATTAATTGGTGTTAAAATGAATAAGTAATTTTATATGTTATAAATATATAATTATATATGTTATATATATGAAATTATGGATATTATGCTTAAATATGATAATTTTATATTGTTATCTTCCTAGCATTATTCAAGAAATAAATCACACAAATGACTAGAGAGAACTCTAGTCATTTGTGTTATGGGATTATTGTTATTAATTTTAATCTTAATTTAAAAAATCATTGTAGGCAAGTCTAAGGCAAATCAACATACATCATTATCTTCCCTTATGTATAGTCTTCTAAATTCATCTCTTTCATGCACAACATATTAAGTTTGCTTTGGCACCTCAGAAACTAAACAAAAGCTCTTCTAAAATCTGAATTAATATCTTCCACTCCTCACAAATTTAAAGACTTTGATATGTTTTCTAATTAATCAAATTGAAGGGTATTCTCTCAACAAACCTCGTTTGTTCCACGAAGACAACATCCTCATTGGAGAGACAAAATGAGACTATTCACATAGTTGGGTTTGGATGATGATTAACGATTTGAGTAATTATTTGAGATTCTAATAGTGCTATTGGTCAAACTTTATGGATTTTATAACTATGCCCAATAGTGCTAACTTAGATTCTAAGAAGGTAGACAAGGTCAGTAACAGAAATGGATATGATTTGACTGATTTATCATTTTATCATACTTTATATTTTCTTAACACATTTTTGGCAAACTTTATGGTTTTTTTTCCGCTACTTTTTTGAGTATCTCTTCTTTTTTGTGGTTTATTCAAAATTGTTACATGAACTTTTTATATACCTACAAGGAAAATCATTTTAATAAACTATGACAATACTTGAAAGATTTTTTATTTGACAAAATCTTTTTAATAAAAAAGAAAGTCTTCTATGACTTCTGAATGATTATGAACATTTTGTAAAATAACACACAAAAGATAGAGGCTAAAAAAATTAACCCGGGGGTGGTTAACTGTGTAATTTGCAGGAATATTATAGTTTTTGGTGATTTTTTCAAAATATAGAGGCGAATTGAAAATTCAGAAAACCTAGTACGTATTGTTATTTTTAGGAAAGAAAATTAAAAACGAAACCTTGAGGACAAATTCTGAATCAAATAGGTAGTTTTCAACGTCAAAAAACG
>JASCZI010091295.1:2359-16146 GCA_036250425.1 Stylosanthes scabra | reverse complement strand
TATATAAAAAAATATACATATATATATATATATATATATATATATATATATATATATATATATATATAAAATATTTATTACGTAAAAAATGAGAAAGTCTAAATAATAATCATTGGATCTAAGTGTGTAATTGTTATTAGATTATGAGAGAATGTATATAATAGCTATTAGATTTAAATGTGTGGTTAGTATTAAATATAAGAATTGGAGAGAAAAAGCATATAATTAATATACTTAAAAAGTGTGAGAGACTACTTGATGTCTTAATATTGAAAAGAGAAAGTAATTGATTTTAAATATATTTTAATTATATTATTTAATAAATGACTCAATAGGAGGTATTAGTATATAAAATTAATCACTTGTTTTCAAATTAATCTCTTTGATAAATTAATATCTTAATTAAATATTTTATCGAGATTTTAAAAAAAAATGAATTTATATCGGTTATGCTAGATGTACACTTATTTTATATAACCAAGTTCAATTAAGTTATTTATTTTTATGCTAAATAAAAAAACAGTCTCGCTATTTCCACACCCTTTTACTAAATACCAAATTGACACCCTTTTGAAAATACGGTAACTGCTTGTTTGTTAATTGCATTTAGTCTATTTTGAGTACTAAAATATATAATTAATTAATAATAATAGTATTTTTTATGCGAGTGTAAAATAGGTGTTTATTAAAAGAATGTGTGAATAACATTATTCATAAAAAAAATTTCAATGTGAAATAACATAAAAAATAGCATAGAAATAAGCCTTTATTTATACTGAAATAGTCTTTTATTTTGCACAAAATAAATGACTTAATTAAACTTGATTAGACAAAATAGATATTCACCTAGAATTACTGAGTTTCAATATCTATATATTTTTATTTTATTTTAAAAAACAAGTAGTATTCTTTTAGCCAAAATTTGGGATATGTTTCACATTTTTATTAATTACTCCATCTTATTAGCATGTAATAACTCATAATATAATAATCTAATTTAGTTTTGTTTTCATAATATTTAATTTAGTTTAAGTAAAGATACATGATTTATATCTTAAGTTTATCTTACAGAATTATATAGTCCACTTATTTATTATATAGTAAATAATGTATATGTATGACAAGTAGTATATTTATTATGTGGTAATTAAATAATGTATAATATGACGTCCAAAAAAAAAATAATGTATAATATAGTAATTAAATATATTGCTGAGGAACAAACATGTATATGTTTTATATTTACACAATTTCATCTTATTTATCACAAATATTAAATTGGCCCATTATTTTATAACAGACATTCCATTTTATGTGCACAATGCCAACCATGGAATAAGGAAGCCCATACAAGATTTCATTCTCCACATATCACTACACGTGCTGGCCTTGAGATGAAGCCTTCCACTCACATCACACCGTCACACGGCCTGCTACGGCCCAAAAGAAATGGTCAGCAACTTTTATTACAAATTTAACACATCTAATTGTATTTACAAATCAACCCCGTTGCATAGCTCTCCACCCTCTCAACGGCTTCACTCATGCAAATGACCAATGGCTTTTTAACATCTGTGATCTACATGTGTAGATGGAATCTTCCATCTACACAGTAGAACATATAGTTCAAGGTCTTCTTCAAAGCGACTCCTCAGGTATTTCCTTTTTTTCTTCTCACATTCTTTTATGTAATTGAGTAATAATTAAAAAGGAAAACATAAATAAATAAATAAAATAAAATAAAAAACAAAGGAGAAGTGGGAGTAGGCCTGAAGTAACAGTATCTACTACCATTGACCAAATAATTAAGGAAGAATCAACCAGACTGTGCAAGTATTGTATGATGGAAAATTTATCCTTGAATTAACATCTAATCAATGTTCCAATTGGAGACATTCTAGAACATTTTATCTAATGTTCGAGATAAAAAACATATGTATTTGACCAAATACACATTAAGAATTAACTACCAAAATTGCTTCTGATTTTCAATTTTGTTAATAACAAAAATACCCACTAATTATTATTTAAAAGCATGACAAAAATGCCTAAATTTAAATATTTAACTTAGGGTTATTAGCACGGTTGCAGGGACAGCGAACATGGGTTGCATTGGAATTATTTTTAATTTTTAAAAATTGTATAAAAATCTACTTATAATAATAAATTAATTATATAATTTTACATAATTTAATTCAACCAATTAGAAATAATTTATTATTTAGCCTCTATTTAAAAAGGGTATAATAAAGTCCACCTATTATTATTATTGTTATTTTTTGTTGGTAAGTACTAATGATCTGGAGTTCTTTTAATTTCAGCTATGGATCAATTTTATATTACGGCAAACAAACCATTCTAATGAGGAATGCAACTTAGGGAATTGTTGTAATCAACATAGTAATTATAAACCTAATCATTACAACTCGCGGTCTTTGATGACAAATTTCCGTCCAAGCAACAAAAACTTTCATAACAAATGAACCAGCCAAGGGAACAGCTAAGTATACAAGCCAGAAAAAACACCACTAATATCTTCAATCACAGCTATAGTGGAATAAAATACAACAGAAAGAACAAAATCTTTACGGTCCCCAAGACTGCTTCCCCTAGCTGTTTAACGATTAGCCTTAGCAACTCTCTCGATTTCATCCTTTTTCTTGATAGCATAGCTGAAATGGAGCAAATAATTTTTAAGCAAACACCAATGGTGACAAGAATATAGTACAAGGGTAAATGTCAGAAGCACTAATACCTGTTGGATGAACCTTTTGCTGCGTTAATAAGCTCATCTGCCAAGCATTCAGCGATAGTCTTGATATTTCTAAAAGCAGCTTCGCGTGCACCTGTTGTTAGTAGGTAGATGGCCTGATTAACACGACGAAGGGGTGAAATATCAACAGCCTGTCGCCTTACAACTCCAGCAGAACCAATTCGAGTTGCATCCTCACGGGGACCACTATTCAATTTATATCCAGTTAGATAAATCAGAAATTCAGAAATTTGGTGTTCAGGGGTATTAACATTTTCAACCTACAAGCCCTTGCACAAAAGTAAAATGCATATTGCAAAATATTCACAAGACAACCAAACTATAATGTAAGTTAAAAAGGAGAATGATCAGATAGAGCTAATACATAGATGCCATCATCCAGGCAATCAAACCAATAGGGAAATAACTAATCATCACTTCATTCTCATGATTTTTATAGTAAACCATTTCCTACCAAATCAATACAATACATAAACATACAAACCAGATGGCTAAGCGAATCAAACTCCTTTTTCATAACATTTTATTTCATAACATTTTCAATACCTCAACAAGCAATTACTAATTACTCTATAAGATAGCACACAATTGATTTACAATTTCCAATCAGAAACAATAATGCAGAGTGTAGACAAGGAGAATAGTCAGATAGAGCTAATACAAAATGCCATCATTCAGACAATCAAACCAATAGGGAAACAAATATTCATCATTCTATTCTCCAAACTCCAACACAAGACAAACACAACACAAATTTTCTCAATTCAAAATTCACATATTTCTTTTTATTATCATTTTTAACCACATATCCATTTAAATTGACAAACATATGTCCAATATTAGTATAACCTAACCCAGGCATCAGCACTAGCAACTACATACCTGTTGATAACCGCATCAACAATAACCTGAATTGGGTTTTGGTCAGTGAGCAAATGAATAATTTCCATAGCATGCTTGATAATCCTCACAGCCATAAGCTTCTTTCCATTGTTCCTCCCGTGCATCATGAGGGAGTTGGTAAGCCTCTCAACAATTGGGCACTGGGCTTTCCTGAACCTCTTGACCGAGTACCTACCAGCAGTGTGAGGAACATAGGTTGCATGCTTGGACGGAGCAACTCCAATATAATCAGCCAGAGAAATATCAGTAACCTAAAAACAGAAAACAACCAAGAATTTCAATATAACAAACATTACATGTTCACACTTGAGATTGACATTGAAGATAAAAATGTATCGTAAATGTTCAAATTGATAGGGTTCAACAACGATTTTAGCCACTTCAACCACCAAGTAAGCAATAAACTAGAGATATAACAATATCATTCCTCAGTTTAGTTAATTTAACTCACAATTGGCTTAATCTTAATACACAAAATCAAATGCATTATATCAAAACCTTTTGATTTCATTAAACGTTCAAACATTATGTTCCACATAACTACACTGAACCTAAAGCTAAACATTCAAATACGAAATAACAAACAACAAGTAAAACTCGTTATTTTATTTTTCTTTTCTTGATAAAGGAATTAGAGGAGAGAAGAAGTACCTGAACGTCATCGAAGCTCCAGCGATTGAAGAGCTTGACATCGATCTGAGTAGGATCTGGAACAACGCCAGCCTCATGGATTACCTCAGCCATTTCTGCAAACGAAAATTGAACAAAAAATAGATAGTTAGCAGAGAAGAGAAGAATAATTTTGATAGAGAAAAGAGATGCAGATGGAAGAAGGAGACGAACTTGGTGAAGCAGAAAGTGTGTAGTGCCGCTATGGGTTCTATGCTGTGAGAGTCGAAGGGGTTACTGGGAAAGTGAAAACCCTACTTGGTGCTGGTTATGGAATTTGGTTATTTATACCTACATCAGAAAGGAACCCTAGTTTTTTTCCATTTTTTGGGCCACTCAAAGGAACAATATAATTTCTTTGGTAAGCAGAGGGGCAAAGGCCCAAAACAAATAAAACTAAGCAAGATTTACATTACGGGGCCTCGAACAAGCCGCATCATTATCAATTATGGCTATCTAATTTTCTTGTTATTTTTTTTTTTTTTTTTTTGTGTCTGGCTATGTAAATATTTTAACAAATGCAAATCACACAAATACCAGAAGAAAAAAAAAAATGCAAATCACACACTACGTGCAAAATGCAAACAACAACTACTATTACAACAAAATCCAATGTTCTGAAAATCCAACCGAATCAATCGATTTAATCGAGCTAATTGAAAATCAGTTTAAAACCAATTCAATTTTAGCAAAAAATCAAATGTCAACAACGATCGGTCAAAAAACTATCCAAATCGATGGTTAACTGATTAAATCAACCTCTTTTTTAGGGCACAATACAAACATAGACAAATAAAGATTAATTTTACCCATGGCCTTGAAAATTCAAAATTAATCCATACTTAGTGAAACAAATTCACATCTATAGTATGAAGTAAGATGAAAAGTGATTCCTGTTAACAATAACTTGCTTCAAATTATAATTGAGTGCTCTGTGCCTTTTCTCTGTCTTAGTATGATATAGTGAATTGTTTTAATTGGAAGTTGAGCTTTCCTCTCTTTTATATTTAAAAATGTTTCAATTTTACTTCTGCTGTTAATTTTTGGTCAGTCATCAATTAGTCAAACTTTTTATTTCCAATTTTAACCTTCTTCAATTTTCCAATTTTCTTTTCTCCACCCTTGCCCCACCACCACGACCACCATTGTCACGTAAACTAGTACAACAACGTTTCTCATAATAATTTTTGGTTAGGAGTAATATAATAAAGGTAATGGTCAATAAGGTCTCGTTGTCTCATTTCATTTGTTTGTCTAGTTTTTTTCCCCTTAATTTGGTTAATTTTATAACTATTATACTAAACTTGTCGAGTTGTCCAGAACAAGAAGAATGTGAAGGAAAACTTTTAGTGTAAATAGTTCAATAATGTGCAAAGCCACCCAAAAAAGAAAAACAGCAATGAATCATTTAGTAGATAATAGCAAGACTTTTGAACATTCACATTCACCACCACAATCATCTCATCACAGTCAACAACTTTTCTTCCTTCACCACTGGCACCACCGCAATCATCTGTCACTTACTAACTTCCACCCCCAACATTCACCCAGATCTCCACCACTTCATCCATCAATCAACAATAACAACCCACTCACCCAAATCTCCACCACTCACCCTTAACCCACAACAACAACAATTATTATTTTTAATTTAAAAATAATGAAACAAAAACACAGAGAATAGATAGAGAGAGAAGGGAGGCGAAAGAACGAATCAGAGACAAAAGGCAAGCACAAAATAACAGGGTGACCAAGACAGAGACGAACACAGAGGGAAGGACAAGGCAACGAAGGAGGGAGAAGGAAAGAGAGAACGAGAAAAAAAAAAAACATATTCTATGCACGTCGGAGGCAACGACGATGAAAGAGGAAGACTAAGTAGAAGCAGGAACGACAATAGTGGTAGCAGTTGGTTGGAAGGGGAAGTAGTGATGAGAACGATGACGAGGAAAGTGGTGGCGAGGTCAATGTGAGAAGGGAGTGGGAGTGAGAATTGGCCGTTTGGAATACACTTGAGAGGGTGGTGGGGTTGATGCCCATTGGGATAAGGTTAGGGTTTATTTTGTATTAAGGATAAAATTGAAAATAAAAAATTTGACTGCCTGTTGACTAAAAAAATTAATAGTACGGATATAATTGAAATATTCTTAAATATTGAGGGTAAAATTGAATCAAATCAAACGTTAAAGGATATTTTTAAAATTTTTCGAAGACGTTAGAGATAAAAAGTATACTTTATCCTTAATATTTTATCACACAATAATAAAATAGTTAATTTAAAAGTCAGAGATGATATATTAATGTTGAATTGTTTGCATTGTTGATGAGTTAGGAATTCTCTTGATTACTCGTTGGTGTGGCTCAATTTAGGCTTTACAAAAGCACTCACCACTTATTGTGTTTTGATTATTTATACTTTGTTGATATATATAAACTATCATTACCACTTTTTCTTTTTTTGGTTGACTTACCACTTATTTTTCTTTGGGTGCCTGTAAGTGTATACTCATATTTAAATGGTTTATAATAACAAATTCGTGTTATAGTAAATGATTTATAATAACAAATTTTTGTTATAGTAAAAGATGTTATATTAAGAATTTGAATATAATGGGCAATTTAAGAAAAAAAAAAGTAAGTTTTTAAAAAGAAATAAATATTAGAATAATCTTAATATATTATTATCTCTTGATAAAAAAATTTAATTATTCTCTCTAAATATTATAAGAAATAATCTCTCTTAATAATTTTAGTATTAAGAGATCCTTTTTAATAATTAAATCCCCTCACGGTCCTTTTGAATAACTAATGTGTTAATCAATGAAATATTATAGTTTTTATGCTCATTTAAATTAGACTCTTCTATCTATCCACACAACATGAAACATCTTCTGAATCCAAGCTTTGTTGAATTTATCTTTCAATTGTGAATCAAATTGCTCTTTTCCCCAAATAAATATGCAAAACAGCTCAACTTCCAAAAGATCAAAAGAGAGATAATAGAAAAGAATTTCATATAATAAAATTTGTACTCCACCGTGAATTAAGATGTGATATAAAAAAAGAGTTATGTTATATGTACATTAAAATCAGCCATTAGAATCAGCCACCGATATAAAAATACACATGTATACCATAATACCTAAAAAGTAAAATATAGATTCTACCCTTACCTGTACACGCGTTAAACACCTCCTCTCTTCCCAGAACCCACGCACTTGAACTAGCTCATCTTTCCGTGACAGAGTAGTGATTATTTCTTTCTTCTTTTGCCTTGTCATCATCAAATATCAGGATTTTTTTTAAATAAATAAAAAATATCATATATACATATATAGACACGCTCACAGGAATTGACATATTTAGGCACGCTTAGCATATCTCGGGCTCTGCAACCCCGGAAATCACAAAACTCATATCCCGGACTTGCAGAGCTCGGAAATAGACTGAATTAAAGAAATTGATGTTATGTCAGGACTGCAGAACCCGAGATATGAATTCCGAGACTGCAGAGCCCGAGATATGACCGATCCCTATAAAAGGTGTGCAGAGCCCGAAACCTTTCTCATTTCCCTTCTTTCTTTCTTCATATTTTCCATTCTAAACCCTCTAAACTCGTTTCTAAGATTTTTGTTACATATGGCTCCCAGGGACATTTTAGAAGACCCGCACGAAGGGAATCTCAGGCGGGACAGTCTGACCATGCTGCACCAGCCGATTAGGCAGGACAAGCCCCGCAAGAAGCGAAAGGTTTGCACCGGCTTAACGATGAGTGGCATATCGCCGGAGCACTGGTTAGTTTTCTCTTTAAAAAATAGAATTACATATTATTGTTTATGGTAGTGTAATTAATGTTAGTTTAGGGTTTGAAAATTAATTTATGGTTAGTTAATCATCTTATAAAAAATTATAATTGCATACCATATTAAAATTAGAATTGCATATTAATTTCCAGAGCATCCAAGTGTAACGTGTGAAAATGGCTACTCACGGATGACAAATCGGGTATCGGGGCGGGTGCTGAGAGCAAAAACCCCTCCTCGTCTGAAACTCCGGCACAAACTCTGAACTGTCCGAGCTTTCGCTTGAGTCATCCAAATCCCCGACAAAGTCTTCATCAGAATCCTCATCAGACACCTCCGGTGTCGCACATTGAATGGGCGACGCAGGTATCGCACCAAGACCACCTCGGGATGAGCTAGAGGGACCTCCAACATCACCGTTCAGGTTCAGCATCTCGGTGAGAAGCTCCATCACTTCTCGAGTCTCATACCTATGGTGCAAGTCAAACATCGCACGGACATGCTCATCGCCTTCAACTCAGAAAATCATGAACTTGAACTGATTTGGAGGCAAAATGTTTAGAAAACGGTAAGCAACTCATCTCACTAACATGCTGCCGACAACCCCTATGTTGCGCAAAATAACAGACTTCTACTCCTCCAACGTATTGACGGGCTGCATCTGGAACACTAACGGAGTTATGGACCGAAACCAAATTCCATCTGTATCCCGACCCATCTGTCCATTCGAATACAGAGTAACAACCACGAAATCACTAATATTCATAGTTTTGGATAGGAAATGTGAATAAAGAGGGAACAATGGAATGAATGGATGGTGTGTGGCATACAAGCCTCTGGATGCCGTTATATAGAAGTGTCTTTTGGAATTCTAGTGCTATCTCGGGCTCTGCAGACCCGGAATTATATGTCGGGTTCTGCAGACCCTAGATATATTAAAAAACGGATTTTCATGCAATTCCAGGCTCTGCAAGCCCGAGATATGAGTATTGCGATATCCGGGCTTGCAAAGCCCGAGATATGATAAGGGCGCCTAAATATGAAATATCCTGTGAGCGTGCCTATATAGGTATATATGATATTTTTTTATTTATTTAAAAAAATCCTCAAATATCATGCCAAAGTCTATAAAAAGCAAGTAAGTAATAATCTCATACACCCTTTGAATAATTTTGTTTAACTTTTAATTTGCTGAATTTATTTTTCTATGTAATATATAATTAAGATTGGAGTTTTATTTTCTAGTTTGTTTAAAAACTTTTATTATCATCAAATTAAAAAATTCAAGTCAAAATTTAAACTTATGTTTTAATTAGCTTATAGTAAAACACATTTTACATTATGGTATAAAATTCGATTATAATCAAACATTCTGAAGTTACTAATCAAATTAAAAAATTCAAACAAAATTCAAACTCAGATTTTATAATTAAACACTTTTCAAATCAAATAACAAAATATGATTATATATAATCAAACATAGTCATAGTAGTAATCAAATTTAAGAATCCAAATCAATTTAACTTATGTTATGATCAAACACACACTAAATCATATTACAAAAATAGGATTATAATTAAATATAATCAAGGTAATAATCAAACTCAAAAATCAAAATCAAAGTTCAGACTCATGTTATAATTATATCATAATTAAACGCATTTATTCCAAATTGATCTATTATTATCAGACTCATGATCTAGTATTATAGTTCAAATTTTGCGTCGATCTAAATATAGCAATATCTATGAAAAGAAGAGTGTAAAAAACATTTATTCCAATAAGTCTTTTTACTAATCATCTATGTTATCTACATCACAAACATGATTATTAATTATCTTCATCAACATGCATTTCATGCACTTCCGGTTCATTATCCTCCTCTCGGACTAATGGAAATTCTTGAATGTTCTCAACTTGTTGCTCACAAAATGATATGTCCTGCACCAAAAACTCACTTAGATCCTTCTGATTGAACTCCTCCGTATCATATAAATCTCTGGGTTTCATGTGACAAACAGAACACCAACCTTTATCAAATGGAACATCAACATAGTAAACCATTCTCGCATCTGTTGCTAGAATGAATGGCTCAACTATTTCAAGTTCACTTGTGTGTATCAGGTGTGAGAAATTTACACTTGTAATTCCAAATTAACCTATCTTAATTCCCTTGTTAACTGTGGTGTAAACCTAAATACATTTAAAGAGAACAATTTTCAGCTTACTAAAATAGTCTAATTCTATTATGTCAACTACTTTACCATAGTATGTGTCATCACTTGATACGATAAGCGGATTTTTGCCACTTGTAACACTGTTAGTAATGGCTGACATACTACACCACTGTTCTGAAAGTCTTAAGTCCTTCACCTTTTTTCATATTGCGAAACTTGAATCCATGAATGTTATACTCTTCAAATTTTCTTGTAACATCATTAGGCTTTGTTGCAAGCCACTCTATTTCAGGGGTGACACCATCTGGATCCTCCTTTTTTGCAACCTACATGTTTTATATATAGTAGGGTTTCAACTTGAGATCTTAAATTATAATTAATAGGGAACGCTTCAAGAGAAAAAAATATAAATTACTCACATAATTCCTAAACCATTCATGGAACTTGGCATGCATATATTCTTCTATGAGTTTGGTTGCATTTTTTATACCACGATATTTTCTAGCAATTTTACCTCTGCATCTTCGGAAAAAGTACATTAAGAATTATGCCATAGTTACAAAAAAAACTAATGAAGTACAAGTTAGGAATTACCCTCTAACTTACTCATGAAACATGTCCACTAATGAATAATTTGTCAACACATAACGATGGGCTTAAACATTTTCAAGTGGTGTTGATGAACTGATCTTCTGTGACCCACGAGGAAGTCCCAATGCTGGAAAAATCTTAGCCAAAATGCTAGAGCAACTACTAGGTATGTTGTCATTTTGATCTTCATTGCGTCTTGGTCGGTTAAACCTTGTCTCAATGTTCTCATCCTCTAAACACCTTGAGTAGAAAGTTAAGCATTCCTCAATTAGGTATCCTTCTGCTATGCATCCTTCGAGTGGAGCCTTATCACGTACATAAGATTTTAAATGTCTTAGGGCCCTAATAACAAGAAGTAACAACAATATACTAAGCTAGTCAATTGGCTCAATTAAAGATAAAATGATAAAAAAAAAAAAAGGGACGACAAATAAAATCCTTACCTTTCAACGGGATACATCCATCTATATTGTACTAGACCAGCAATCATTGCTTCCTCTACGAGATGAACAACCAGATGAACCATAATAATGAAAAAGATGGAGGGAATATCATTTCCATGTGACAGGGTGTTAAACAAATTCGTTGTCGTAGTTTATCTAAATTCTCAAGGGATAATGATTTACCTGACACTTCTCTAAAATAGTTGCACAACTCAATCAACACAGAAGTAACCTCTTTAGGCAAGGATCTCCTAAGAGCATTTGGAAAGATGTGTTCCATGAGAATATGTGAATCATGGCTCTTTAGGCCAAATACCTTTCTTTTATTAAGATCAATACATCTAGAAATGTTTGAAGAGTAACTGTCTTGAAAAGAAATACCTTTAAGAATTTTGAGAAAAATATCCTTATTTGTATTTGTCATCTTAATGCATGAAGGAGGAAACTTAGAAGAGTTAGGGTATGGATGGAGTTGTTCTCTAATTCCCATCAATTGCAAGTCCTTACAAGCTTGTAAGTTGTCTTTAGTCTTTTGCTTGTCATCAAGTATAGTGTAAAGAACATTATCACAAACATTATTCTCTATGTGCATCATGTCAAGACAATGGCGGACAAGATTATCCTTCTAATAGGGTAAATTTCAAAAAATACTCTTCTTTTTCCATTGCTGAGGAGTGCTATCACTAGTAAGTGCAGCCATAGATCTCTTTTGAGCACTCTCAATTTGGGACAAAATAGCTCTACCTGAAAGTGTCTGAGGAAGACTTTTCAATTCTGCAAAGCCATCAAATTAAAAGAGCGTTCATTATCTCTGTACTCATGGTTATACGGTAACCATCGACGATGCCCCATGAAGCAAAACGTCTTGCCAAACTTCAATCTTCTGGATACTGTATCAAAGCCACATGATGGACATGCAAGGCTAGTATGTGTATTCTAACCAGAGAAGTTATCAAAACCTGGAAAGTCACTAATAGTCCAAAATAATGCAGTATGCATGTGAAATATCTTTCCATCAACAGAATCATAGACATCTACACCTCCCCATAATTCTTTTAGCTCACCAATAAGAGGTTGCAAAAAAATGTCAATATTATTGTCAGGCATCTTTGGATTGGGAATTATCATAGACATTATGAGGCTAGTTTGCGTCATACAGCACCATGGAGGGTAGTTGTAGATTTATAACATCATTGGCCATATACTAATATTAGAACTAAGAGTCCCGAAAGGATTGAAACCATCAGTTGCTAGAGCGAGCCTTATGTTGCGAGGATCTTTCGCAAACTCTAGATTTAACAAATCGCCTTCTTGGATGCTTTAACTTGTCGTCTGGGTTAGGATAATCTGAACGACATCGGAGTAGACTGGCTGTTTTAGAAGACATGTATAACCTTCGTAACCTACGAGTAAGAGGGAAGTATCTCAACACCTTTGCAGGTGTCAGCTTCTTATTAATTTCACTCGTAACATCAACTCCTATATTGTTGCGATTATCTTCTTTCACTTTATACTGAGATGCATTGCATATTGTGCATTTATTTTTTTCCCTATTTTCATCGTTACCCCAAAATAACATACAGTTATTTGGGCAAACATGAATCTTCTCATATCTCAACCCTAACAACTTAATCATCTTCTTGGCATCATAAAATGAATTAGGTAGGTTTGCATGGGAAAAAGCATTCTTGAGAATGTCAAATAACATTGAAAATGTCTTGTTAGTTGCACCACATAAAACTTTGATGAGATACAGCTCAACAATAAAGGACAACTTACTATATTTGGCACACTCAAGATATAATGCTTGATTACCATCCCTTACTAGCTTTCTAATTTTCTCCAAGTCCTCGTTCGTGTCATCTCCTGTATGCATTGGAAATTTCTCATTCGCCGAGTCAAAGTTATCGTCATCTTCACCTTCATGATTATCTTCAACTATACCAAAAATATCAGTAAACATATCTTGCGATGGAGGTCTAACAGATAACTCTTCTTTTTCGTGGCCACTAGATTCTTTTTCACCTCTATCTTCGACTATATCTTCCCCATGCATGTACCAAGAAATATACTTCTTCGGAAATCCTTTTTGGAGTAAATGAGCCAACACTTCAACTCTAGCCTCCATATTTCTAAATCCACATTTAATGCATGGACATATAATTTTTATATTTAAAGCAGACTTCGAAAATGCAAAATCCAAGAATCTAACAACTCCATATTTGTACTCATTGTTGTGAATGATTGGGGCTGCGGCCACCAATCACTATGCGACACTATGCCGCATAGTAACCCAATAAATAATGACCGTCCATTCCTAATCAAGTTACTATGTTGCATAGTAAATGAATCATAGCCGTTCATTTCTTTTCATGTAATAGTAAATCTTTTACTATAAATAGGGCTATGATTTCATAAGTTTTTCATT